>JAQGBY010004881.1:0-15686 GCA_034698785.1 Mycogona germanica | reverse complement strand
TGCTGCCGGCAATATAAATTCGTGATCCAGCAAGCTGCATTTGCGACCTTTCCAAATTGCCAATTGCCAAGTGCCTATGACTTCCGGTTCGTAAGTGATAATTTTTTAAAGTAAAAATCATCACTTTTTTTTAATTAATTCGCTGTACAGATGTCACTTAGTGACATTCAATTCACCGTTGAAAGGGTTAAAGTTAGTGGCTACCGCACACTGCATCCTGTGATAGGGAGAGTCATACAGTGCAAGAAATCATCTAGCTAATAGCAAACCACTCTCATGGCTTGATTACTCTTACATTTGGATCGCAAGATGAACATCTATTGTCAATGAAGATATAACGTAGATAAGTGAGTTATGTTAATTACAACTAATTTTTGTGGTAGGTAAAGGATGAGTCCCAAAACTCGCCATCTCACAAGAATTACATTCGGATTATGGGAACTAACTAAGGAAAACCACCTTGCATGGTATCTTATAGGATATCATGCACTAGGATATAAATTACATTATTCCAAAGTTGTGCCCAGGGCTATTAAATGTTGGAACTGGAATAGAGGAGTAAAAATAAAGGCCAAGATTAAATTACAAAAAGAGGGTTGACACCCAATGAAACAAAGCTACACCGAAATGTACAGCAATAAGAAAATGAATTGAGATATTGGACATCTGATTACCTCGAACGCAGATAAGACTTCCACCGCACACCATAACATCATACTACAGTGGCCAGCTCTTCAAATTGCCACCGCTCGTCCACTACACTTGCACGTGTCAGAGTGAAGAAATTAGATGCAAGTGAGAAGGTAAGTGTAGGCTGCTGCTCCTGCATGGATTTGAACCGTGTGTCATTTCGTGACATAATAATAGCACCGGCACTTCCAAAAAAAAGGGTTAAAGTGGTCTTGAAGCATGGTTTTCTACCCTCCTTAGCATTAGAATGATCCACAAAAATTTAAAGCGCTCCACGAAAATAAAATCTTCCACAACTTTAAAATTAAAATGAAATATTCCACGGCAAACTTCCACACATAGATAATTTATTCATCATGTTCTGCTACATGAATGTCTAGAATCAAGAGTAGTAAAATAATCTCAACTATGCAATATAAAATTGTAAGGAAATAAATTTCCGAATAATCTTAGCAACCCAAGTCCAACATATTCTTCCAGCAGCTTGCGTGGCGCGCCAATTTCAGTGAATCGTTTTGTGTTTTCACCTGATCCATAATTGCAGTAATTAATATGTTTGATTAATATCTATCTTTGTTGAGTAATTATAGTGCATGTGGGACTGACAGAGGGGTGCAGGCAAGGTATGGAGAATTTTGAATATGCAATTCTTGGTCCTAAGTTATTCTTTCAAAGGATACCTGACACACACTTTTATAATTCATTCTATAATACATATGAAATAACAACCGGCGGTATTCATTGCTACGAGCAAGTGCTAAGCATTCAAGAAGTCAAGGAATATTTAAATAGAATATTAGATCTTACTGATTTAACTATATATCCCAGTAAACCAGTCTATAATATATATCGCAATCCATTCTCTTTGTAATAGTGGCAAGAGTCTTGCTTCTTTTGGAACAAATAATTGGAGCATCTGTCAAGAGATGTAATAATATGTTGATTCTGGGATTCTAGGCCCTGAGTTCGTATTCCAGGGATAACCAATTCACAAAATATCAAAGTATTATATACTACTTGTAGAGAAGTATTATATACTACTTGTGGATACTGAAACCATACAGGGCGGTGAACAGATTCTGAGTCTAGAACAAATTAATCTTTTCCTTAATAAAATATGCCAACTTACCGATTTCTCAATTAGAACCCACACCGCATACACTACATCAATTATTATCTGAACAACCTAGGTCAGTAGTAGGCCTCTCCTTCCTTTTGACTTTGGAATCAGCTTTGGCACCTGCATAAATAAAAATTGAGTAAATTAAATAGAATGAACTATGAGAGGGTGTTCAGCCTGTGTCATGATACAATGATACTATTCGTAAAAACCCCCAAAAAATCATATCATGTTATATAGCATACTACAGTACACACAATAAGAAAACTAAAGTCATAAGCAGATGTGAAACCATCATTAAGAGCTTTGACTTTGCAGACTTTTACTATGAATTCAGTAAAACATATGGACCTAAATTAAGGATACATAAGATCAGGGATAATTATTTGTTTAATATTTAAAAGTAAAACTAATCTGCACTTGATGCACAGGTATTTAACTACAGGGCACACAGCCACAACTAGCAACAGAGGGTTTGCCAGGGACGTCACCAATCCATATATATCCAGGGTTCCAGGGAGTGAAAGGATAGGCGAGCAATCCTCAAGAGATAATCACAACACATCTCTACAACGCGTCAGCAAATCAACTAGCCTCAAGCTCCAATTGTAATTAGCAGCTACATCATCCCTGCAAGCAGTCTATAGTCATATCTACTCTGCAAGCAGTTAGTTCAACGGACAGCGCAGCACCACGGAATTTGGAGCAGAATCATCACGTTCCCAGCAATTTCATCAGTGTAGCCATTCGTGGATCTGGGTGATAGTCAACCATATCATAATATCTGTGCACAATAAACCTTATATAGAACACACCATTAAATAGCAGTGCGATCAGTGTAGTGTATCGAAATAATTATCAGCTAAGTGACGAACATAGTCCTTGCGGTAAAGTTACAACAGTAGTGCTACTAAGCGTGAAGAACTAATTTCAGCAAAGTAAACTGACTTTGGGCTGTAAGCAATATACATATACAGTTAGTGCAGTGAAGAACATACTTCAAACAAATAGTTACTTTATAAATAGTGCAATAAACAATCATCTATCTATTTAAGCTTAGTGAATAGTGCATTCAGCAAGAGAAACTATCTTCAAGTTGCAACGTGATAGGGGTTCAAGTAACTAGTTGTATTAACTATAGTATCTTCGGCGCCAGTGTTAACTTCCAACTTTCCAGAAGTCCAAAGGACCAGTGTCAGTTGGGCAAGAGACGTTAGCTCTCTGGCATTATTTTTCTACAATCTTTGGTGAAGCAAGAAGACATCACTGAAGACTACATTACATTGTTTAGAGTGTTTTTGAGTTAGGATGTATTGAGTGTAGCGTATTGTATCGTCCATGTTTTGTGCGCATGCGATTCAGCAAAGCTAGACTAAACAAGAGCATTGGCTACTATTACATTAGTAGATTGAGCATATTAATATAACTACATTTCATAGAATAGTGAGTAACTACTGCGTGTAAGCACATTTCTTTTTTCACTAAAGAGACGGGTCACAACAGGAAGATTCTGTACCCCTCTCAGTGCTTAGGCACTTTGTGAGGGGCACGTTTTCACCAGTACCCCGGGCCAAAGCCAGCACCGGGAATGAAACCCGGGACTGCCAAACAACAGTCCTTCATAAACCAACTGCGCCACGTTAGGCATTGCGATTAGTGTGCATTGCAGAAAGCGAGATTCCTATTTTTTTTATACTACATTAATAAGTGGTATAAGGTGTTTGGTATTAGTAAAACATGATTCCCAAACCAAGTAAACACTGGGAAGTCTTCATTTGTAAAGTGAAAAGTGGTCCTCGGACAATCTTATCACGGAGCTAACAAGAATGTCCAAAAATAAAGGAACAGGAAGGAAGTCTACCAGGACACAGCTGAATATATCTGACATAGGTCTCGGCGACAAAGATAGAACGGTGGCGATGCCTCAGCCGGCAACTAGAACTGATCGCCACGGTGCTGGCACATCTGGTGCTAGTGGTGCTTTAACATTTGATTGGGTAGAGGATGACATATTCTCACAAATCCCTCCTTCAGGGGTTATAACTATGCCACCGCCACCGGCTCCAGCGCCAACACCCGAGAGCGACCAGCCAGAAGATCTAGTTTTGGTGCCTGGTCAGGAGAATATCTGTCTTTCGCCAGATTTTCTAAATGATCTAAAACATGATCTCGAAGGCATCATAGAGATTGGAATCCGGCTTGCAATGTCAGCTGTTGTAAATGCAGCGCCAATTGCTTCAGCGTCTGTCCCAGTCTTCAGCATCCCTCCGGCACAACCAGCCCAGGATGCTTTGTCTAGCTTGTTAGACTGCGTGCAGCAGTTCCAAAATCAGGTGAACCCACGTGGCAGACATGTGGATGCTGCAGTGGGACCACCTGTTGGACATACACAGCAGGCACCAGCTGCTTCATACACCTGTGCAGGTGGCTGGCGTGGCCACACTACAACAGCAGGTCCTGGTAGCTGCACCTGTAAGGAGCAATGTGGGAATATCTCAGGTCCAAAATAGACCTGCGTTCATTGAATCCGCCACAATAAATATATCAGGAGACACGGGTAGGAGTGTGGCTATACGATCCACACCAGTAGCACGTACAGTCACTATACCTAGGGTTTTGAGCCAAACAGCAGCTCAACCACCTCCTTCTGATCCAGATGACGATTCTGATGGTGATGATCCGGATTATGATCCAGAAAGACCAGAAAGGCCATGTACGCCATGGCCACAACGCAACGGCCACGATAGGCAAGCAAACCAAAGACGAGACAACATCTGTAGGGCCCCATATGAGTCCCCTCATACAATTAAAATGCCAACATTTACTGGCAAAGTTGCAGAGGATGCAACCCCCTGGATAAACCGAATACAGAGGCCAGCTGCAGACAACCAGTGGACTGACAACCAGTGTTTGTCTTGTGCTTTGCCTACTTCTGAAGAAACAGCAGCTTGTTGGGTTGACCATCTCTTGACTTCACATCCAAACTACACCTGGAGTGACTTTATGGAGGCTGCCAACAAACGATTTGGTCCGCCTCAAGGCAAAAACCAGCACTATGAAACCACGTGGCACAGTCATAGACAAAACTATCCGACAGAGGATCCAGACAGTTACATCAGAGAGATGCTGGACATCGCAAATCGCCTAGATCACGATGTCCATGATGCAGAAAAGACGTCAGCCATCCTCACCGGAATAGATCTGGAGCTAGCTCATGAAGTAACTGCCCAGACGCACGCCAACTTTGAGGCTGTGCAAGCTGCCATTGTGAGGAATGCTCGCCGCTTGGTGAATAAGCAGCAGTATTATGCAGCTAAGCGTGCTCAAAAGACAGCTGCACAGGTCACAAAGACGCCATCATATAATGCATCCTTCCAGCGCAGCAGCGGATCTGGATATCAAAATCAAAATACTCAGGGACAGAAGCCATATGTGCCTAACATCAAGCATGAAGCTGTCACACAAACACCATCACCTGCAGTGGGTGTTGGAATGGGACAGCCCCCACAACGTACGGCTCCTCCTGATAATTCGGCAAACAATAATCTACCTTTCAAAAAATATCAGCCTACATGTCTTAACTGTAATGAGCCAGGACACTACAAAAATCAGTGCACTAAGCCACCAAAGCCGCGAGTCTCTAGCCTCACGCTGGCGGTTGCTGGCAATCTGGACCCACACCAGGCTGTATATTTAGTCCCAGAATCAAATAGTGAAGAGTCAGAAGTTGAGCCTAATGAGACAACAAATGGTAATGAAGTGAATGATGCAGTGGTGCCGGAAATCAATTTGATGGAAGCAAGATCGTGCAGTTCTAGCGATGGTAGTTCCACAGAAAATCAGGACCAGGGAAACTGATTGTGGCGGCACAGGTGGGAACTGTTGCCGCCTCATTTAGATCCAATCTAAATTCCCCTATCACACAAACAACTTTACCAGCTTTGGTTAATGGCACTAGATGTGATGCACTTGTTGATACAGGTGCCTCACACTGTGCCATGACAGCAGAACTTATGAGAGAAGAGAGATCGATTGTTGGTGTTCAACCATTTTGTACGACTCGTCGTAGCCCAGTTGGTTTAGCGACTGACTGTGGTTTCGGCGGTCCTGGGTTCGATTCCCGGCCCGGGCTCTCGAAAATTTCGATCCCGGGGTACTGGTCGTTCCCCTCACATAGTGCCTAAAGCACCATGAAGGGGACGTAACGCCTGTAGTGCGGTTGACTACAGTTGATTGGACAAAAACAAAAAATCAGCCACATACATCTGTTTAACTGATGGCACGATGCTCTGAGCTGCATTGGCTGGACGAGAGCTGTCATCCAGTGTGGTGGCCTGAGTCGTGAGACCGATGTCCTTGTGGTTAAGGAGTTGAGTGCTCCTCTAGTGATCGGTTTGAATTGGCTCTCTTTAGGTGATGTGAAATTACAGCTAATAAATGGAATGATGGTCTTAATATCTGACCAACCCACCATGAAGTACAACTCAAAAGTGAATTTGTCTCACTTGCATTTGATTCCGGTGCCACCTATCTCGGATGATATGGGTGTGCATCTTGCACAATCAGTTACGATTCCACCTTGGAGCTTTGCCCAGGTGAATATCTTTGCTGATCGCGTCCCGGATCAACTGTATGTTTGCAAAGGCAAAAAATAGTCTTCTCCTTCGAAAAAAAATCACGAATGGGAACAGCATTATCAGAATGACTGATGGGAAAGCAACCACCCTGCTTACCAATCTCACAGGAGATTCAGTTTTCCTTGAGGAAGGTACACAGTCACCTCAGACTCAGACAAACTCACCTCAGTGGATAATGTACAAATATCAGTCAGTCAAGTAACAACTGGTGCAATGGCTGACACAATAGATCTTCACTTCCCAGTGAATTCTGTCAACTACAATGCTGACCTAACACCAGTACCGCAAAGGTGTTTGGAAGAACTACTATTAGAATATAATGACATATTCTCATGATCAGACATGGACCTTGGTGATTACACTGCCACTGAACGTAATATTTTTTTTTTTTTTTTTATCAACTGTTGTCCACCGCACTACAGGCGTTACGTCTCCATCATGGTACTTAAGCACTATGCAAGGGGGAACGACCAGTACCCCGGGATCAAAATTTTCGAGAGCCCGCACCGGGAATCAAACCCGGGACTGCCGAAACCACAGGCGGTCACTAAACCAACTGGGCCATGACGAGTCGTACCATAATATAAAACTGGAAGATAACATTCCATCATGACAAAGGCCATACCCGATGGCTTGGGCAGAATGCAGGTTTCTCAACAAACAAATCATTGAGATGAAAAAGGCATTGCTCAGCCCTTGGTCGGCTCCAGGTGTGCTGGTCCAAAAGAAAGATGGCACACTTCGGATGTGCATTGACTACAGAAAGCTCAATGGCAAAACAAGACCAGAAGTGTATCCATTATCACGAATCGATGACTCAATCGGTAGACCAGCAGGGAGCAAAATACTTTTTGTCGGTCGCCTCGAGGAGTGGGTTCTGGCAATTGCCAGTTGCAAGCGCTGCACAACCATTGAATGCTTTCTCAACACTAGATGAATGCCTGCGGCATTAAGCCCAATCAGGACAAAGTTGAGGCCATTTTGAATTTCCCTGTGCCGCGTACATGTAGACAAGTACGAGGTTTTCTGGGCTTGGTCAGTTACTACCGTCGCTTTGTGCCTGGATTTTCACGTAAGGCTAAAGGAATGCGCGTGCTCACGAGTGAGTTGAATCCGTTCACATGGGATGACGAAGCACAAAGGAGCTTCCAGATGCTCAAAGACACACTTGTTTCGATGCCATTGCTGCATCACTTTGATCCAAACTTGCTGATCATTTTGCACACAGATGCGGGTGATACCGGCCTCGGCGCAGTACTGGTACAACAAACAGAAGATGGCAAACAGCCGGTTCTTTACCTAAGCTGTGCACTGAATGGTCCTGAAATCCGTTATAGCACACCTGAAAAGAAATGTTTGGAGGTTGTTTGGGCAGTAAAGACCCTGCATCCTTACCTCTGTGGGCATTTTAAATACATATAAACATATTATTATGCCTCTAGTTCTACAAGTCATAAGAATCACAACAAGACACATGAATAAATTAGCGATCGCACTCTTCTTTATAAATTCTCATATTTTGACGTTCTCGAAACATACAAATATCTAATATCACTAGATTCTCCAAAATACAGAAATATTTTCAGTTAACAAAAAGGATAAACTATTTCTTGATAAAAGTTTTTATGAAAAAATTCAAGTTTGATTTTGGTGAGCGACCCCTTTTTACCGTAACTGCATATTGTTGTGATAGCAGCTCCTTTTTCTCAGAACGATCATCTCATTCACCAGCAAACTACCGTTCACGTCGAACAGCAAATGATCGCGAATGGGTGGTGGATGTGTGTTGACAAATTTGCGTTTCACAATTTCTGCATGGCCAGCTCTCTGTAGCACAACACCACTTGGCTCTTCTCCATTTTGTGCCAAATGAACGTTTCACCATTCGCAGGATCGTAGAACTCTGCTTACACCCATTTGGCAAACAATTCGACAGATTTTGTCCATTTTCTCGTTCCAGTGAAATTGCAGTTGTAGCTGGGCAACAAGATATTCACGATGCAATTTAATTCGCGAATAACATTTCGCTGGAATGTTCTCTCGGATGGCACAATCAATTTAAGCAAACTGCATCTTAGTTTTCATGAGCAAGTCAGGTAAATTATCTTATAAATGTTTTTTCCTTTTTACTGTGATACTTGATAATTTAGATATTCAAAATTCACTGAATAGCATTTCTATTCATTCTATCAGGATCCGAACAACAGATCATAAGAGGTGACCAATCTCCAGTCGAGAAGTTACCCCGAGCTTGGCGCGAGAATCACTGACCAAGACTCGGCTCTGGACCTCCAGCGCCACCCCTACTGCCCATTGGCAATTGACAGGGTGCGCTCTCATTGGTCGAGGGAAGGGAAGGAAGAGGAAGGATAGATTCGAGAATCTAGATCTTACACCTCTACGGCCAGTTCTTCAAATTTTACCAATGTGCTGGTCGATATGTGGCTGCAGGAACTGGGCATTCAACACAACTTGACTACCCCAGCTCATCCACAGGCTAATGGCTTAACAGAACGGTTCAACAAAACCCTGACCGAAAAATCAAAAAATTCCTTGACAGAGCAACTTTCAGCTATAACGCTGCTGTACAAGATAGTGCAAAGGAGACACCATATTTTATGGTGTTTTGCAGACAGCCTGCCAGACCTATGGTCAGAATGTTGCCGACACAATTTTTGGATGCCTCCATTGACACTCCAGAGTTAACAGGAGAGACAATGTTCTGCACAAGATAACATCCAGAAGAAGCAAGAGTATGACAAGAACCGAAGGGTTGTCAATTGTCCTGACTTTAATGTCGGGACTCTTGTATTTGTGCGCACACATGTGCAGAAGGTTGGCTCGCCAACAAAATTCCGCAACAGATTTAAGGGCCCATATGTGGTACTGGAGAAAACCTCAGATGTCAACTATCTTATTGAGCCACTTAAGGTTAAAAAAACTGAGAAAAGAGCCCATCACTGTACACGTTGAAAAACTCAAGTGTGGTGTTTTAAGACATCTCACTCTACAAGAACAAAACTGGATGAGAAACTATGAGGGTACCACGAAAACAGCGGTGCTGCAGAAACCACCAGGTGGTCCACATCCTACACCACATATTATGGACTCCAGCTCTGAGGATGAAGAATATACATCAGTGGCAGGTGATGACCCCGGGATGGCTGCCTTAGCCATCCACATCAATGGCACCTGATCCGCCCCTCGTAAGAGTGGGGCAACCCGTACCACAAGTGGTCAAACCTGTATCATCTAGAAAGAGAAAACAGACTGTGTTTGAGGTGGACTCGGATTATTCAGGTCTTTCCAATTTCATTTCTTATTCAGAGAGTGAGGAAGGAGACAACATCTTCGAGGGGATGCCACCGTCAAGCGAGGATGATGACGAATCACCTGGGGGTGCCAGCCAGTCTAAGAGACAGTCAACTGCAAATGAATCCAGTATTCGGAGGCATATTGTTGACACAATATCCACCATCTCCCCCGGGACACATAATGACAGTAACATTAACGTTAATTCATCTGAACTGCGGCACTCACCAGTGAGTCACAGGCTACCTGCCCCAACCAACAGGCCTCTACCTCTGATAAACAAACCATTTCGTCGGAACAACAATCTTCTGAATTTTTTTTGGAAATGAGTAACATAAGCACAGAAGCTATATCGTCACTCAGCACAACATATTCCACTGGTTTCGAGATTATTAATACATCTGGCACAGCAATAACAGGAATAAAGACGGGAGCACACCCTAAAACACAGTTGTCACCTACTAAATATGCCCACGCAGCTTGCAAGAATCTTCCAAAATTTCAGATCAAAGTGGAATGTGCAGACCCCAAAATGACAGACAGAAAGGCACAACTGGTATCTGCACTTGGCAAGGCTATGGTCACTTCAGAAACGCAATGTTCAGAACCTCCACAAGCTAACTCCAGCATGGAGGGAAAAGAGAACTCACTTCTTTTGGAAATTACACCAGGTAATTATACATTCAAGCTGGAAAGCCCAAGAGCAGCTATCCCTCTATTAGACTGGTTGTTAAACCCATGACCCAGTGATGAGGAGACGCAGAGATTGCATGACATGCCAAAGTGGGAACTAATCCAACTTTCTGAGGGCTTAGGACAAATGATACGAGATAAACTGCAAAATCTGGAGACACGCCTTGAAACAGGAAGCACAGATAACAAAAGCTGGTGATGACAGCAACAGCAATGTGTCTCAACAAATGGAAGTGCACAAGGAACCACCAGATACACCCCTAGTGCATTTAAAAATGCTGAGTACTGGTACAACACAGAAGAAACGAATAGAGAGAACTCACCCATATGCACGTCCTGCTGACGCTTCCTGCATCACCATCGAGAAGCTGGAAACTTCACGGGAAACACGTCATGTGGCTGTGAAGAATAGAGCAAGATTATTTGACACTCCCGAAATTCCTTTTCAAAATTTAGATGTGACATCACAACAAAGTGGTGACACACAGCAACATTCAATTAAATTAACTCCGATGACAAATTTGGAGAAATTAATAACAAACTTGCCTTGTGATTGTCCTCCATTCAATCCGTTACTTCGGCAAGCACATGTAGCTAAAACTGCTTTAAAACAAAATTATAAAAATAAGTTAAATGATTTTCAGAAATACAAACATCATGATCCCGTGTACAATGAATATGTGGACTACATCCCTTTTGATCAGAGTGCCGAACGCCTACAAGATTACTTTCAATTTCAGGAGATACAAGCAATGCATGTAGTGCCTCATAAATTACAAGGAGCAGAAGTGCAAAAAACACTGAGAGTGATGAGATATTTACAGCAATTGAGAGATGACAGCTTACAGGCACATGACCTTCCTCAAGCTATGATGTGAGTCAATGAGTATGTAGGTGGTTATAACCACCACAGACAGGACCTAGATTTGGGTTTGCCCTGCCCGGGAGAACATCCATCGAGAATTGAGATGCAATTGGATAAAGGGAACCAGGAGGTGTCCTTTAGTGTCACACCAGAAATGGATGAGCGGGTGACAACCTCTCGCCAGAAATGGCGTCACGCAGGCGGCCTGGGTACTGCATGTCAGCAGCATACTCAAGGGCAGAACTCAGGTGAGAAAGGGCATGCCACCTGTGATGGCAAAGATTGGGGAGACAATGCTCACACTGTGGGTGTGATTGTGCTGATTGATCCGCAATCAACTCAAATTGAGGTTTCATCACACATTGGCGTGCCTGGTGAACTAAGAGAGACAGGAACAATTAAGAATAAGTTGTCTTCACATTTTTATAATATCAAAGTAGTGAAAGGTGATGACAACCATCATGAAGAACATGTTATATTTACTCAAAATCTTTTTCAGTTCCCTGTAGATCCTAACAGCTCATCAGCAGGCAAAGGTGAGGATGATGATGGGTTCTCAAGTAAATATGCTATGGGTGAAAGTAGCAAATGCGGATGCACAGACAACCACTCTAAGCGTGAAACTGTGCCTGAAACAAGGATTGACATAGAAACTTTTACTAATAGTGACAGTGAGACTGACAGCGAAATAGTAGACATTTTAAAAAATCAAAAGAGAATACAGGACCTCTTTGAGAGTGAGGAGGAACGTGCAATAGAGGAAGAATTGCGAGTGACGCCAATTGGCATCTCTAGCAAAAATCCAAAGCTATCCCCACAGAAACAAATAGAAGAAATAATATGGTTCAGAAAGGAACTGATTAGTTTACAGGGGGATATCATGGAAGCTATTATGAATTTAACATATAATGAGCTGGTTATAAAGAAATGTCAGAGAATACTGGAGATCACAGTGAAATTAAAAGATTACTTTTTGAAAACAAACAGATAGAACAATTAGGATATGAACTTAAAAGGGGTAAAAAAAGTTACAAGAGTTACAAAAAGAAATTGGTCAGAGAAATATGTCAGTTATACGTAACATAATACACATTAGGGATATGACTAACAGCATATCTCAAAACGAGATGTCTGTAAAGGTGTTCATTAAAGAGAATGGATGCCGATGGGAGCCCGTTAATACAGATATACTTAACAATGGACGGTCAACCAAAGATTGCAAATTTAATCCTGGGTTTGAAGAATTTTTCAGATCAATACCCCCTGTGGAGGACACTCTTATGTACGATCCGGATCAGATCCCAGGTTATGTACTACAGGAAATAGCAGAAATAGGCTCAAATAAAATGTTGTTGAAACAAAATACCATGGAAATCGTGAAAACCAGGAGACATTAATTAAATCTGAGCTTAATTCATCAAAATTATCTTTAATTTCCATGGAACACACTCTATAAGAGAAGAATTTGTTTGGGAAAGACCAGTCATGTTTAATAGATACCCTGAGAAGCAATGAATCTAATGCATGTCCATTAAACTGGCCCCCCCACCTTGAAATTTTGCACTGAAACTTTGGCAAAAATTAGTGCTATCTTTGTTCTAATTTGTTCCGTAAAAATTAGAATTTGTTCCGGTCCCGTTAGAAAGTTATTAGAAGAAAATAGGTGGGGGGGCCAGGTTAAAGCTGGCCCCCCCACTTTGGAATTTTGACATAAAACCAATGCCAAAAGTTAGGTCTTAATTTGTTCTAATTTGTTCCATAAAATTTGGAATTTGTTCTGGGCCCCTTTAGGGTTTTTTGGGCCCCCCAATGTTTTGACAACCATTAACCTGGCCCCCCACCATGGCATTTTGACATGAAACCAACAGTTAGGTCTTAATTTGTTCTAATTTGTTCCATAAAAATTGGAATTTGTTCCGGGCCCCTTTAGGGTTTTTTGGGCCCCCCAATGTTTTGACAACCATTAACCTGGCTCCCCCACCATGGAATTTTGACATGAAACCAACACCAAAAGTTAGGTCTTAATTTGTTCTAATTTGTTCCATAAAAATTGGAATTTGTTCCGGCCCCTTTAGGGTTTTTGGGCCCCAACACAATTGCTATCAACTTTCAGAATTTCGTTAGTTTTGAATTCTTTAAAATCAAACCTTTTTATTATGCAATTTCAATTATTTCTGGTTACATTATTCTAAGCACTCTGAAGTGCCATTTAAATTTACTCTCCTCTTTGTAGATTCATTTATCAACAAGTTATAACCAAAATCGTGAAAGTGAATACTTTATGAAAATGGGTTTTTGCCTTTAAAATATAGATCCAATTGTCTGATTGATTTTTTTTTTTTTTGAAAGGGGGGCAAACCCCATCACTCCACCTCCTAACGAGGTGGAGGACTCCAACCACCCCAAGCCTGGACTAATTCAGCGGCTATAAGGGGAATTTAATAACTTTTATAGATATTTTTAATATCTTTCTAACACAGAAAACCACATCCCGAAATTCCTCTCCGTTCGCACACAGTCACCAAAATTGAATCCATGAACGTCATGCAACAAAATTCAGTTTATTAAATATTAAAAATACTTCCTGCGAATATTTTTTAAATCCCTCAGGACCCATTTGTGTGTAATTTTAAGATCTTTAATTTGCCAAAATCCCCATCTTTGTAGCTCCACCCCACTGCACTCCACTTTTTTTTTGCCCAATCAACTGTTGTCGACCTCACTGGGGGCACTATGCGGGTTATTATGCGGGTGACTCTTCAAATTTTAATATTTTCTATTTAACAATTATTTTCTTAAAATTTCAATTTTTCCAGTGCCACCTTAAAAATAACAATATGTGAAATAAAAACTGTGTGGAGGTTTGGGTTCAAATCCCGGTGGTGGATGTTTTTATTTCTCATATTGTTATTTTTGATGCGCACTTCCGATTTCAAAAACAAAATAAAATACATACAAAATGTTTTAATTTCAGATATCATTATTTAACTGAAATTAAAACATTTTGTATATATTTTATTTTGTTTTTGAAATCAGAAGTGCACATCAAAAATAACATTATGTGAAATAAAAACTGTGTGGAAGATTGTGTTCAAATCCCGGTGGTGTAAATTTCAATTTTTTAAATTTCACATAATGTTATTTTTGACGCGCACTTCCAGTTTCAAAAATGAAATTAAATAAATTCAAAATGTTTTTGCATTTTGAATTTATGTAATTTTATTTTTGAAACCGGAAACCCATTCCGTATTTGAGGTGCACGTCAAAAATAACATTATGTGAAATATAAAAATAGAAATATACACAACCGGGATTTGAACCCAATCCTCCACACAGTTTTTATTTCACATTACGTTATTTTTAAGGTGGCACTGGAAAAATTTAAATTTTAAGAAAATAATTATTAAATAGAAAATATTAAAATTTGAAAAAGAGTCACCCACATAATAACCCGCATAGTGCCTGATCCCCAGTGCGGTCGACAACAGTTGATTGGGCAAAACAAAGTGGAGTGCAGTGGGGTGGAGCTACAGAGATGGGGATTGGGGCAAATTAAAGATCTTAAAATTACACACAAATGGGTCCTGAGGGATTTTGAAAATATTCGCAGGAAGTATTTTTAATATTTAATAAACTGAATTTTGTTGCATGACGTTAATGGATTCGATTTTGGTGACTGTGTGCAAACAGAGAGGAATTTCGGGATGCGGTTTTCTGTGTTAGAAAGATATTTAAAATATCTATAAAAGTTATTAACCCTTTAACCGGCAGCGTCATAGCATATATGATGCTGCAAACTGCATCCCTGTCGGCAGCGTCATATGGCATATGGCGCTGCACTTTGCCGATTTTACACCTCTCTCCCGCAAATCCCCTAGTCATGGGTCCAACACTATTGGAGTTGCAATTTCACGGCCTTTCCAATGGTGTCGGATTCAATACTATGGGGTCACTGATTCGCCACCAGATGGCGGCACAGTGATGCGGGAGAGGCAAAAAAAATGTGGCCAAGAAAAACTTAAGCCTAAAAATGGTTGCACGAGTGAAATGTCAACCGTATGTGATCCGGCAGCTACCGGATCGCATAAATAAGTGCTGGATGGTGACAACATAAGTTCTGCTGACATAAATAAGTGCTCCAGCAATGATTTTTGTGAACCAAAATTTTATAAAGTGAAGCAAAATTGTGTGTGTGAGTGTGTGCACCCAACCACAGTACTATTACCTGTATCCAGCTTTTGGCCATCCAGCATGGCCAGATTTTTGTATCCAGGGGGTTCCGTAGCCCAGCTCCAGCACCACGGATAATTACAGTGCTGAGCCAGACCCCCTGGATATCGTGAAAGTGTTTGTGAATGTGAAAACCAGT
>JAQGBY010004880.1:0-15688 GCA_034698785.1 Mycogona germanica | reverse complement strand
CGTCTTTTTTCGTCCGGTGCTGTCCCGGAGACAACCCCTATTTCATTATGAATTTATTATGAATATTTTATTTTAAACATTTTTATATATATAGATAAGTTTTTTTTAAAAATCAAAATGGTATTTGAAATGTTATTTTTTCTCATTGCGATTGAAATGTTTAGTTCCCGGGGAAATATATATTTTTAGTATCGCCTTGAATACGAGTATATATAGGGATCGGTGTCCACATACCCAGACGGGGGACCCAACAGTTGTTCGTTTTCACGAACGCTGAGAACCGAAAGGGTATGTCGTATCGGAGTTGAGGAGGAGCCGTGAGGGGGTTGCACCGAGAGCCCGAGGGTCGTACGTGGGGGCCCCCGCAAGTTCTCGCCCTCATGAGTAAACGAGCCCGGCATGGCTGGACCAGTGGGCATCGCTCCTTCCTGGAAGCCAAGCTGCGAGCTTTACCTTGCTAGCTGCGGGCGATTGCAGGTGTTTTTTCGCGGCTTTTCAATAACTCCGCGCCGCTCGTCACATTTTGACAGGCAACGAGCGAGCGCTAATCCGTTGTTTTGCGGTGAGGGTCAAACAGGTAGTTGGGGAAAGGGGCGACGGTGAGGGGGTTGGTGTAGCTCGGGCTCTTAATTTGATGTTTGTCTTTCCAATTAGTTGCTGATTTCAGGGACAATTAACAATGAATTGAATAATTTTATTTCAACTAATTCTATGAATGCATGGCATTTTAAAATGTGAAGCGTTTGTCGTTTGGACACGAACATACAAGAAAGCAATTTGTTGCAGCACTACAGGAAGTGTGCAATGTGCATTTATTGAATTGATGTTGATTCCCGAACGACGCCGCTTGACATCTCTATGTAAGTGTGAATGCGAAACTCTTGGTCACAAAAAAACACTTTTAATAAATTATGCAAAACTTTTCCGCGTAATACGCAGGAACCTGATGTTTCGACACGCACGTACACGCATTGGTAGTCACAAATCAAGAAACATGAGCAGGTGAATTAGCAATTGATTACGTAGGTACATTATCATTTAAAAATGAAAAAAAACATGCACTTGCGAGGAGATTATACGAGTTGTATACGACCTGTCACATATTGTATTAGGTTACTCGTATGTATTTACTCACGTTGTTCAGCCCCTGTTCTGTAACAAATACTCACGCAAATATACAGTAGTTGAATTTGCAACAGGCAGCAGCAGCGTGATATTGTATAGTATTTAATGGACAATTCTTTTATTAGAGATGCGTGACTTGTAAACATGGATGAATGACGTCATTATCGCGACCGTTGTCACGTAGCTTGTCATCACGCACACGATACTGTTACGGAAACGAAAACGTTACGTAGTTGGACTAAGGATCGAACCAAGATTATTTCAGCAGGATTTATTTTGTGAGAATGCATTTAATTTATTTAACTATAGTATAACCACTAAACAGACTGCAATACAAACTGAAAACCTGGTGTATGCCGTACGAAATTGCGTATACTTGATAGTAATTGAAAATAATTCTTTATGGATTCCAATTTCTACTTTATAGATGATGAATTGAAATACGTTTTATGATCAGAAACCTTTCTGATAAGGCGTAAATTATTTAAAAAATTATTTTTTAATATATTGTGTAATAATGTGTAACAATAAGTCTGTCAATAATATGTTCTGTACTCTGTGCGGATCGTTACGGCGATGTCAAAGTAATTTCGACATCGTCGTTTCTCAATAAATTACGAATGGGCACGGTTAAAGCAGTGAAATGAAAAAATGATATTATTAGTCATTCATTTGTTTGCAAAATGTAACTGCTGCCAACGTTAAAGCATGCAAAGTGCATTCTTCCCTGACGAATTCATTGTCGTCTAAGTGCGCCAATACTGTCGTTTCGTGTTTGGCATTTTGTGCCATTCATTTTTATATTTTCATAAAAAGTTAGATCACATCTACGCACGCATGGTGTGTGTGTGTGTACGTAGCTGAATAAACGTTTAAAAAAGCATGCTGCTGATTTAACAAGACGAGAGGTTGAGATAGGCGCGTGGCCAAAATGATTTATTGTTGTTGGAATGACGTTTAAGACCACGTACATTACTCGGCCATTATAATGTGACTGCAATGCTCTTAAGTTGTCATTGTGATCTAGAGCTTTAGTGCTACTCATAAAGTACGACCCTCTAGGCCGCAATTTATATACTGAAGGTAGCGCTGTTGTATCCCTGACATACAAGGTATAACTGATAGAGCCCCAAATATTCGATTGTTTTCCGAGTCCTAAAAATAAAGAGCACCTAATTAATTTTCATTTGAAATAAAACATTTTAATTTAGGCAGTTCAATTCGTGATTCTATTATAAAATCACAATTGATAAACACACCTCTAATACGAGAGCAATCCTTACTATTATTAGATATCAGCGCCGATTTTTTAAGCGAATCAATCAACTCATCGCAAAGATGTAATGAGATCTATTTTAGTATCAAATTTATTACTGTAGAGCGATATCTATCAAAAAATAAATTGTTTAAACTACTCATTTATTTATTTCCCTTTGGTGCAATAATCACTTAAGAATTATTTTGAGTCACCTTTTCGCATGATCACTATATGACGTTTGGCGTCGTCTCATTTTTTTATTCCATCTCATTTTCCTGGGGGCATGGGTTCGCCCGACTGCGACCATGTTTGATGCTAATAAGGAATAGGAGTAATTTGGCATGATCCTCGAAGTAGGCTAGTTTCTCCGATAAATTTAATATGGAACTAGATGGCTGCCACAAATACACAGTGGGGTGTCGCCGCAACTGATGGGAGGAGGGGATGGGGAAAGGGGAGATATAATTTTTAACGCCTGCATATTTACAGTTGTATGAGACGTTCTACGCTAATTCGTGCCTGTCCCGGCAATCAGCCCGTGCCCGGAAAATATTTGTCCGCGTTATACGTGTGTAAAGTAGTTGAGCAACACGGGTGGCGCTGAACACATTTTCTAAAAAAATCGATTTCGTTCTGTTGTACAGTGTCAAATGTTATCCTTGTTCCCTGCGTCGGGTCACACCTGATAACAAAACCATTAACAAATAGCGATCACAATGCTCCGTTTTGACATACTTTGGAAGGAGGAACCCGTGGGATACATGAATGATTGTAAAATAAATCTATATTATAATCCTGTAAGTCTGTCCTTTCTTTTTAAATATTTTTCTTAACTTATCCATCCGCCTTGGCGTTTACTTGCTTAAGAACGGCTTTACGAAAGTGAATATAATTTGAGGTAGATGTTTCACAAATATTAAGTAGAGTGCAAATTTTTTCAGATTTCGATTTTTAGTATTTCTTGAGATATCAGCCGTTGAAGTTTTATGCATTGCCATCGCTTCGCTGGAAATTTCAAATATAGGCGTCTCATATTGATCAAAATGACGCCATTGCCATAACGTAACTTTTAATTCACACGCAAGACAGAGTTTTTAAAAATATTAGAAAATACGGAGATTTAAAAAAAAATCAGTTACAGTTTTTCGGGAGCTTGAGTGTTAGTGGAATGCCGAATGTGGAATGGACCACTCTTGAGCTCAATTCGTTAGAAACGTTCTGCCATCATTTCTATTCTGGACATGTTTAGGTGAAACCTGGAAAAAAGTCAAAGAAAATTATTTTTCTGGTTATGGAGGTTGATAATTATGGAGGGTAATAATTATAAACGTTTCCTACGCTGTAACTGAAACATTCTGAACAGAATGTTTCAGTTACAGCGTAGGAAGCGTTTATAATTATCACCCTCGATTTTGTGCTTGAAATGTTGTTGATCGTGGAAGGGGGGTACTGGTGGTGGACCAAATATGTGACGACATGAGCAGATTGGATTTAGTCGGAACGATTTGGAAATAAATTGAATCTGGTGTATCCGGCAGAAAGGCTCGTATTCATACATTTGTATGAACTCCTGCCTGTAGTGTTCCCAGCAGCTCTATATTAGAGACAAGTTAATAAAAACCTCGCGATTCCATTCATGCCTTGTGATTGGCGAACAATGAGGCAACAATGAAATTAATGGGTGATAAAATCGTTGATTTAAACATATAAATTACTTAGCGCGCGACTCGGCAAGACTGGAAGCGGGCCTTCGGCGGAGACCCCCCCTCGACTTTGCTTTTATGGTGTTCCGTAAATTTCTACCGCCCCGTCAGCGATTTCTTTTATGTCAGTCCGCGTACATAATGCTAATCGATGGCTGTTTATTTTTTTTTCGCGCGCGCCCCGCACCTCGAAAACGGATGCCGAGTTATGTTGTATGTGACAACGGCGCATATAAATTAATAAGCCTCGTAAACATGCTGAAGGTAAAATGCCTGGCTTTAATTTCGCTTTGTCGAAGTAATAAAAATGTCATTATTTAAAATTACGAATGATGAAGGTCGCAGACAGGCTCGTTTTATTTAAATTTATAATTGGAAGGGGGCTGTGGTCAGCAAAGAAGTGTCACTCTATTTGAGGTATAACTATATAAGAAATAAAGGACATACTAATAAAATTCGCGATTACAATTCAGATATTAACTCAGCCCCAGTTTAGATATGTTTAGAAGTCTCCCTGCTATTCAGGTCTTCGAAAATCAAAGTAAAAAAAATATATATTTTACGCGTTGTATTTTTAAAAATTTAAGGTGCTTATCCAGAATGCCTTGTCTCTTCTTCTGAACTTCAGATACGAGGTGTAATGGTAATCTGATTCAGCATCTAGATTTATGCAGTTATGTATTTTCCGAAATAATTATTGATAGAATTCTTTTGTGTTTTTTGGTTTTTTAAAAATGAAGCGAAAGCGAGTTTCGAATTTTTGTTTTCAACTTTGTTCTTCTTGTGTTCAAAAGTGATAATGTCATGTCGAACTCGACTCACTTGTCGAGTCGCCTTGCCCATTGTTAATCCACGACTCTGACAGAAATGCGTCCCCGCTATTTGTCTATAGGCCTTTTTCTGAAGCCTGTGTGTCATTAGTTGTCGGATTACTATGAGCAGGATTATGTTTCACAAGCAAGAGCAAGACATTAGTGTCATACATGCGGCAAGAACAGGTGCACATTTCAATGGGCGTCAGGTGTGAAGCTGGTTACACGTACTCGCTCTTGCATAAACTACAGGGTGTCTCTCCTGCCTCCTAACCGCCGCTTCGTTTATAGACGAATAATATTTAGGCCGGAATAACATTCGCGTAATTGGGACTTTTGTGGTAGTTACGTTTGTACGTTGAAATCCCGTGTCGCATGTCAAAAGATATGAGCTGTTCGCACCATGACTAAGTAGTTGCCCTCGAGTGGACACGAGTTTGGCGTTTGGTGAAACATCCCTGGTGGCGACAATAACAAACTATATCATTGAATTATTGCTACCAAGTTAAAAGTGTCATCTAGTGATAATTTGAATTGAGAATATGGTATTGTCGAAAGTAGAACTAGGTATGGTGTAGTCGACATATACAAAATAAATTAATGCATATTCTATTTTGAATATTCACAAATTAACACATACGGCACTTTAAAATTTTTGGTTTCTGTTACTTTTTAATGAAAATTAGGTTTCTGCATTTCCTGAATACCAATGCAATTAGACGACGTTATGGACGAACCAAATTTTGAAAAAAATTTGACATAGTATATGTACATTATATACAGAGTACACGTAAGGATACATATATGCCATGATAGCAAAGGCTAACAGACATTCAAATTTACTCTATTACCCTTTATTGGAAATATATTGAGAGGAAAATTGGCTGGGAAAAATTTGATTTTTCATACAGAGTATTCACAATATCAATCGCTACGAAGACGATCCCCCATTGGTTGAGCTGTAGCTCTTACATCGCGTATAGCTTCTAATAGCCTTCTCAGCCGCATAAATGCAATTTCATGTTTACAATCCTTTAGGGGGAACATTTTGACATCGACAACTGCTTCTCGTGCTCACGATTGAAGCGGAAATTCAAATTTCTGGTATTATAAATATTCAGTTTTGGGTTGGCTCAATTAAATAGACGCCTCGATTCACTGTAAAGAAGCCGGGTCGCTCGCGCATAAGAAGCGAGAATGCCGAATCAGAATTTGCCAAAATAATAGCAGAATAGCTTAATATGTTTTCTGAAACATTTTGTACAATTTCTCTGTATATTAAAACATCGCCATTTTTATTCGTCCGTTATCAGGCGAACATGTTTACAATGCCAATTATTCACGCTAGTATTTCGCTCAATAATTTTGGTGTCCGTGAGGTTACTTCATCACGATCCGCCAAGTCGAATTTTTGGTTTTTTCACCGAAAAAAGTAGGGAAGTGTATTAATAAAAAAAAAGTTTGACGTTATATTCGGGCCTCTTGGCATATATGCAAAGCATTCCGTGGGTGAAATATCGAAATGTGTTGTTCGTCTTAAACGATTTTCTTTGACTGCCAAACGTCTCTTAAAATTTTTAATGCGATTCACCATTTTTTTTGTGTGCCTTCGCCAATATACTGTACATGTATGCGGCATGTTTTATGTCAGAAGAAGTATCTAGAACCTCCCCATAGAAGACCGACTATAGACAGAATATGGAAGCCTACGAAATTGAATCATCGAACTCTACACGAAAATCATGTTTCATAGAAAATGTGTTTATAATGGAGCGACTAAGGAATTGGTAAATAATATTTGAGGTCACTCTATATGCCTGCACTTCTGCAGATACATCCAACTAATATGAATTTGTGTGCCATTATCATACACTCGTTTGGAGGTTTTGAAAAAGTCCAATCCAAAGATATCGAAAAGAGTAGAGCATTAGTACGGAATTTCGGTTGTCCATACTGAATTATAATAATAAATTTTTACTTGCACCTGTATTTAATAAACGCCCCAATTCAAATTGTTACCTAATTAATACATTAGCTCACAAATCTTTGCATCCGAAATAGTGATTTTATTAATTGTTATCTTAGAAGAATGTGTGCCTTACTTGGAACGATATTCTTCGCGTTTTGCATCGATCATTCATATTGTCGAGATTGATTGAATTGCGTGAAATCAATAGTTATCGATTAGCGATGGCATATGTTTGATCGTTCCGACAACCTACGTCTACAGCATGTGTCCCCATATTGGTTACAATGAAGACGACTGTGGAAAAAAGCCTCACCTGGCGTTATCAATGATACTTGAATATTATTAAGTTAGTACGCTCCCATGGTGATCTCGGTAGGATGCTCAATCGTCATTTATCAGACCGCAGCACGCGTGGTATGAATTAGCCGACAGCGGACCAGGGTTTTTTTGGCCACGATGGACATGATTAACGATACCATAATCCACGATGATACTATACCAGAATACTGGTTCTGTATAGTGGAATGAGATGGAGAAATTATCTAGCACATTTATGTTACAAAAAACCAATCACAATTTGAAAATAACCTCAATTGTTAACGTTAGATCACAAAAAATCTACATTTTTAACTAATGGTCCTTTAACATCCACCAAAAACCACAAATTTCGATTTCAAATGTTCCTTTTAGAACTACTTTGCATTCCCTATTAAATAACTGGAAGTTATACTTTTTGATCAATCAATGGTATATCAGAAATAAGTGCACATTTTTATTGGAAACCATTATTTATAACTTCTGATAACCATTTCCCTTTGATATATTAAATTTCCACTTATCGAATATTTACGAGCTCATTCCGCTTCCATGATTTAAATGTTCGGCATCAGTATCAGAACTTGAATATATGTTAAACTATTTTTTGTGGGGCTTTATTTTATTTTTTTGTAACGCACTCGTACATGCTTGCCTTGTCGTTTGTGACCCTTTTTTTATTCGAAATCTACTAATGTTGAATTCATTTTCTCTATCCAAATAACGGCGGGTTTTTTAGATGCATTTGTGCATTCAGGAACTTTTATTTATGCAAGTTTCGACAAATGGGGTCAACGAAATGAGATTTCTCCTCTGTTTGCTGCCTGCATTAAAAGGTTTTTTTTTCTTCAAAAGAAAATAAAATGAAATCACGTTTCAACCATCATTCATTCGATCACCCTCCCAATTTGGACGTTTTTGATTTCTGTCCGCGATGAAGTAGGGGGTTTGCCAAGTCGGTAGACATCCCCAAGGTTTTTCAAGCACGGTACTAGCGAGCCTAGCGTCCTGTTAAATGTAAACGAGGGGTCGCTGCTGTCGCTCTCGTACATAAACTGCGTACATCCAGCGAAATTACGGTTCGAGCTGAGGAGGGGAGGGAAGGAGGAAGATGGAACCAAAGTTGTACACATGTTTCTGCAATACAAAGCGGTGGGTTCAATACACATCGAAAATGTTAACAAGAACCGAAAAATGTAAGCTTTTAAGGAATTTCTAAATAATACTATTTCTAAAGTATACTTACACAATGAGAGAGCACGTCACAATGAATCTGTCGAATTGCATTTCTTCCCCCCCCCCCAACCTCCCTTCCTCCTACCATCCTTCTCCTGGATCGCAACGATCCCACAATGCCTTACGAGTTCGCTTTGAATTATTCTGGATGGAGACCAATGGAAAATTATTTATAGTTTTTCCTGGATGTGCACCATCAACTGTTTCTTATTTGTCCAGCAACAAATGATCCTTATATTGCAGGATAAATAAATTCGATGCTCTTCGACCCCTCTGCACTTAACTTAACATCCGAAGATTGATCAAATCGCTTGATTGTTTTTCGTCCTGGTTTTGTGTCATTCCAAATTGTGCATCGGAGTATTTATTATTCAAATCTTAATCTTCAGAAAATACCGCCATGGACAAATTGCATCTTTGATCCCATTTGATGCACAGTTAACTCGGTTTTTTGAATTTTTTTAGTATCGGGTAAAAATGCAATCTTGAATTGATAAACTTTCGAAAGAAAATATCACGTAAACCAAAAACCCTATAGCTCCAACAATAAGCAACAAAAGTTAGACTGGTACTCGATGCTTCAAGAAACCCCTCTTGTTTCTAAATTCGAAAAAAAACCTCGACTCACACCACTATAAGATTCACCGCTGCAATTATGTAATACTTAATCGAAAGTTGATCTATTTATGAGCACGGGAATACAGAACCGAATGTTTATGTTATGTGAATCGCACATTAAAAAATGTACCACATTTGTCTTTAAAGGATCACCCCCAAATTTTACATACCAGGAAAAAGGTTACAATTTAGGTTCACGATGTTTCTCGTCCTTCGTAAGATCAGTTCGAACCCTATACGTACGTACATAATAACTGTGCAAGCCAAACGCAGTTTTACTTCATCAAATAGGATTTCTGCAACCTTAATCAAATTGAGTTGACGCGAGTGTATACAATACAATACAAGTGCGTGCGTATTCATTGCACTGGATGGGGGAAAAGAATGAGCGGTGCCTTGTTCTATTTACTCGGCATTATATTACAGCATCGTTGTTCTACGTTTGGAACGGGGCACGAGCGTACACATTCCAGATTCGAATCTGGAATTGTTTCTCTTGTGACGGCGCGTATTGTTCCATCCGAGAATAGGAAATCGTAATTTGCGAGGAGTTTCGCTTTTCTCTTCGCTCATTCTGCTCTGTTGTCGCAGTTTACGCGCGAGGACAAGAGTGATCCCTTCTTTCCCTCAGTCCCCCCGGTCACCCCCTCCCCCATCCCAGTTTGGGCTGTTGGGCAAACCGATTCCTCCATGTAATTGAGTAGATTATTATTTGTTCACTTGGCGGTAGAGCGCCGTCACACCGTCAGTGTCAGTGGAGGCGCAAAGGAGTCCACACGTTTCATTGAACTCTCCCTCGTCAGGACTCGTGCTTGTGAACAGGAATTAGTGTTAATCATACCAGGAAAATGCGATCTACTGTGAGTTTTTATGTAGTAAATCGTACCTACATTAAGAAAATAAAGTGAAAAATAAAACAAGGTCAAATAAACATGTGTTTGGTCAAAATTAGCAAGTCGCCAAATGGTCTCATATTTTATCCGCGCTCTCGTGGCTCGTGATCGTGGTTTCGATTCCGGCCGACACCTTCAGAATTTTTCTGGTGAAACAAATTCTTTCACACGGCTTCTTTCGGAATGGAAGTAAAATCATGATATCGGGAAGTTAAACATCCCTTTCCTGGGAAGCCTAAGTTAACAAACATTATTTTTTAACCACTCGCTCAGAAATTGCAAGTTCCGTTTGACGTTTGACAGAGCCGGCATTGTTGCCCAATTTCACTCGATAATAATTTGCTTGAACAGAAGTTTAAAATTTGTTTAATAACGAAAATATTTTAGGCAAACCGAGTTTTAGTCGTTTTTAATAAGGGGGTTGTTTTCTGTGTGGTTGGCTGAAGAGGTCTCAACATGCTACCACCGACCAGCCTTTGCTCGTTTTGTAACCTGATCTGCTCCTCTGGGGCGAGGTCCTCTAATCGGCAAACAGAAGATCGTATTCATTGGGAAAAATTGATATTGTAACGTTCTGTGTGATGCTACGCGTTTCCCAGTGCCGCAGCAATAATAAAAGCCAAGTCTTCCCAAACAGCTTGGAGCGCAATAACAAAGGAAGAAGGCGACCCCTTGGTGAACGGCTTCTCATTGAATCAACACAAGTCGATTCGATTTCCGAGTGTATTCACCAGAGACCAGAGAATAGATCTGAAACCTTTGATGGCTTTTCTATGATTGATTCTAATAACATTATTTTTATTCATTTTTATTTCATTTTTATTTTTATATTTATGAATACTCCCTCAGTACCTACTCCTTCTCCTTTCCACTGCCTAGTGAACAACTGACCAACTCGATTTTGTGATTTGCATGTTGCTGGAAAAAAGGACTACAGAGTATATTGTTTCGATGTAACAGCCAAAAGTTAATACCCAGTTATTTTTATGTATTTCTATACAGGTACAATCGGGCTTGCATATTATATTATATTTATGCTGGCTAATAGCACACTCGTCTAATGCATTGAATCAATACATGTATCATAAGTATGAAAAAGCTCACTGTATAGCGTCAGTTTTTTTCCCAGACAGGTAATATTTTTTTTAAGAAATTGCATAAGAGAAATTGTACTATTTTTATATGTCCGTAGATAACAATAGATTCTGTAAGGGATTGTTCTCAAGAAACGAATTTATTTTATTTTTCAACTGTAGTCGTAGTTGTGCCCGTACTCGTTGCTTTCGCGCTGTGCCCCAGGATTTAATATATGTGAGCCCACGCCGGGAATCGAACCGTTAGACGAGATCCAACTTCGAAGAGACCACCGTCCTGTCGACTAACCTTTAAGGAACCAGTTCGTTTGCTAGCTTCTAGTTAAATTTGCATAAACAGGGCTAATTGATTCGTAGAAATCGTCCTCCGCAGAAACACAAGTTTCGTTAAACCACTGCTAATCGTGTGAGTGTTTATCTACGAGGAACGGAATATAAATATTCAGCGAGATTACTGTCCACCTGAAACAGGTTCGCGGTAATTCTAATTTTCGAGTGGTCGTTCGTGGGAGTTTTAAATTAAAGAAATCATTGACATTTTTCTAGGAAGCATACTAGTAGTTTAGCGATCAATATTTTTTCACCAAGACTTGTTTCTCTCATTAAATCCGTTTACGTTAATGGGTCTGCTAGGTCGCATAAAGTATAGAGTAATCGATATCCGATATTGTTCATTTCGTTTCTCCTTTTTTCAAACATGTTGCTACTAATTTATTGTTCGAAGAATGTCTCTCGAAAGCCAAGTTGAACTAGAGTTGTAAATTTCCGGCGAATTCAGCGCGTATTGAACAAAAATTAACTCCTTGTTAATTATATCCTTAGTAGTGCCCACTAAATTTATATAACAAGTTTCATTATTTGTCTGTTCTTCATGGCGTATGAATTGCAGTTACCAAAGTGAAACTTTGTCACAAAGAGTCCGCTGCAATTCAAAACAAAGAAGAATGACCGAAGTCACGATGAGAGTGTAACGTATTTGTTCACAAAAAAGTTTGTTGTATTCATCAATACCTGGAAATAGTTTAACACTAGTTTACGTAAATAATTTAACGGTATGTCAATTTCCATATTGACAAAATTTGACAGCCGATAGCAGAAATAAAATTTCCGCGCGTTTCCCCCCCCCCCTTCCCCTAATAAAACTATCGCGCAATCTTTATGAACAAATGTCGCACTTGAATCAAAGCCCACGCTTCATTTCCTGTGATGCGAGAGGCTCAAGTGTTATCTATTTCGCACTCCACATTTAATCGATTGTCGATAAACAATTACACAACAATCGATGTTTGTGGATAAGCCGTGACCGATCGACGGGGCTGTTCAATTTGGTCCGAACACGGGCATTGAACGACAGTCTAATTGAAGTTCGATTTGAATGAGCAATTTTATAAAGCGACTATAGATGTCGGCTGATAATTTGTACAAGCAAATCGAATTAGGCTTCAAGTGGCGGGCTGCGTTCGCATTGTGTACCTATTTTCAATAGTCAATTACGTCAACCGTGCAGTGAAACGAGGAGCAAGAGTACACCAAAAATCAGGAAACACTAAGGATTTCTTTCCCAGAATTGGTGAAGATGGAGTAGTTTTCTTACCCGAGCATTACTTTTGATTCATTGAATTTATTTAATCATAGAAGTTTGGCATATTATAAAACATTTTTAATTGCACCACCTGTACATGTATGTCATATTTCATATTTCAATGTACATGAATATCTTTTTATTAATGACAATATATTAAGTGTAGTTTTTTTTTATGTTTTGCATTCTTCAATAATGCAATTTCATTCGGTTTGGAAACTACATATTATTTGGAGTTTTAAATAACAGTTACTTCAAAGAAGTGATATGAATTTTATTTTAAATCTGATTTCGAGATTCCATTTAATTAATGTATCGCTAATATTCATCTATAGATACCTTATGTCGATGGTGTTTCTTAATCACGAAATGAGAGACATATGAGGCTGAATATAAGGGGAGGATCGGCTGCTGGCTGAGGGAGGGGCGACGAAAAAACGCGTTTTAATCACAGCGAATATCCTGAACTAAAGTAAATACGGTCGCCATCGCTGACTTTTATCTCACATCGCAAGCACTTGTGACAGAAAATATTGGAGCAACGGCGCATGCGCATTGTGTCAGAGTGTCTGGGGTGTAAATATTTTCATTAGACTCCCACTCTATAGGTACAAGCACAATACCCCGACTTGCACTTAGATATAATGTCATATGCGCCTTGAGCAATCTGGTGGCGCTCACGAAAGACGAACGACGTCAGCGACACTGTTGGCCATACTGCCAACCAATATTTAAGCCGATTGCTGACGATCCATAGGCCATTATTTTGTATCTAACTCAAGAGTTGACCGACTAATGTGGTGAGAGCAATTAACAAAACTAATTTCCCAGCCAAAAACCAAGCTCAATTCCAGTTGCACAATTTCTTAAAGGAAACAATTAACAGAAACCACATTGCTAACTTAACTGCAAGATAAAGCAATTTGAATTCCCGGACTTTTGTTTAATTTAAAAACTATCTTTCTTTGATCTTCGAAGATAAAATTATTTATTCGCGATTAATACTTATTCCTATAATTTTATCTTAATTTATCTTTAGTCTGGACAGTTGACTTATATCTGGATTCTGGATTGGATGTATCAGCTTCGCGTTTCTTAACACTTTACCGTGTAAAAGTTCTTATACCCGCTACATTGTATCCATGCATTTCTACTATTTCTATAAAGTTCTCGTCCCCCCTTCCACCCACTCCACCTCACCCATTTCCTCCGAACATGTATCCATATAATATTATAGTTTCCAGCGTATACATAAAAATGTATTTCTTTTCTGCTGGCCCGGTCCACGCGTCTCTGTGCCCAATGTGTGTGTATTAGACAGGCGGCTTTCTGAACGAAAACTTGAGAATCTCTTTCTGGGATTGCATTCTCTATTTTCTTGCAGCTCACGAACACTATTGACACTTTTTGTATTGGCACGATAGAGCGTTGGTATCCAGTCGGAATGGCAAAAATGGAACACTGAGGCCGTATATGTAGTGTTGGGGGCACAAAAAAGAGAATTGACTTTGGTTAAGGTTCGCTATAAGGTGATTCCTATACTCTCACTGCGATTTTTAATGTTGGTTCTAGCTGTATGTAATGGAATTAAAAGTATTCCATTAACACTGGTAGCGAAATAATTGTAAGTCTAAGGCAACAATATTACAGTTGCACTTGTTTTAAATAATTATTATATTAAGGACAATCTGAATTAAAAATCACCCGAGTTTTATAAAAATGCTGTCAAAACTGCTCTTTAAAGAGAACTATTGTAGTTGCTGTGCCATTAAGTACTCGCTGTTAGTAGCCATAAGCAATATTGCAAATTTGAACACTTTGGCAGTTGCAAAATGATATTGATTAAAATAATTTCTGAATTATTTTCTTGCATTTGTTGTTGAGATTAATTATTCTTTCATGAATTGATGAATGTCAATTTAAAGAAATAGAAATGTCATTTGGAGGAGACTGATGATTTTGTTTAATTCCCCTTTCGTAGTCAGGTGATGAGGGGGCTTCTGGAGCATGATGCAATTGGCACATACATTTTCCAATCCGCCACTTTCTCTTCCTTTCCCACCTCCTCCTCCTTCTCCTCCTCCTCTCTCAATGGCTGTTAAATTCTGGAAAGCGAGAGCGATTTCTTGTGTTGTGTCTACGTGATGAGAACGTGTGACGGGATGATTCCATCTCGAACAACGACGACACACCGTGGCCACTGTACAGTTCCAATGAATTCCGTATACACTCACAGTGGATTGAATGCGCCACGCCAAGTTTCAGTAGCGCATCTACACTGTCTCAGTTTAATCTGAATTGGACGAGCTTTCATACTCAATGGCAAGTTATAAGCGGTGCATCCCGTGTTACTTTAAGGACCAGTAGTTAACCATTTTAGTTCCAAAATAGGACTAGACCGAGGGCGCAAAATACAGTGGTCTTCTGCCAAATGAACATTTGAGCGCCGACTAGTGTTAAAGCGCTGGGTGGATTAACAGATAAAAGGCGACTGCTTGTAGCGCTAAGTCTGACTGAAAATAAAAATTATTTTGAAATTGGAGAGTCAACAAAACAAATGATGGATAGAAGTGCTCACATTTGACATAACGCTTATCGAATTCATTCATTACCTTTGTTGCAGAACGATGATTTTTTTAAAGTTAAATTGTGATCATCATATATCAATTAATTATTATACTTTCTGTCTGTGATTCGAGAGTTCACCAACGGCGTGACTCAGCATTGAAATAAATTTCGGGTCTTTTAGTTGTTGCGTTCATGAGATAAGAATTTAATGAACAAATGCGAGCATGTCGTGACCACACGATGCATGAGACGGGGTGACTCATTTACACTAACATATATTGTCGTCTACTGGTATTTGAAGGGGGGTGCTGAGATTCGGGATTTTCAATGAGTTTGGAGTTGGAGCCAAGTAAAAAATGTTTGACTAATGATGTCAAAATACCAAAAATGATGAATATACATATTGTAATAGGTTACGACTATTCCAATAATATTTGGTTCACTTTTTCAACCATGAGGACATTATGAGGATTTTATGATACCAGAGGAAACCTGGTCCTTTGACCTACGCACAC
>JAQGBY010004879.1:0-15693 GCA_034698785.1 Mycogona germanica | reverse complement strand
CGACAAAGGACGACGGCGATTCACACTTACCGATCTTTCCCACATCCTCATCTCCCGAGGAAAATTAAAAAGATTAATTATAAAAGTTTACTTATAATTACCATGGTTGACAGTACCCGTTCAACGCGACCGGTGCTGTCCCGGAGTCAACCCCTATTTCATTATGAATTTATTATGAATATTTTATTTGGTTAACAAATGCTTACCACTTTTCTCTTGACTCAAAGCCCCTCAGGGGACGACCTGGTAATTTTCCCTACCCTAGGCTGCCCAGTGAAGGGATCTTTAACGTGTCCTGATATCATACAGTGTGGCTTTACTTCCAAAAATTTATCTCGACCGCGAAATTCGGGCGGAATTGTCGGGAATTGAACCCGACATCACTGATGTTGTAATCCGATGTGCTCCTAGCTCACACCTCCGAATAGTTGAATTCAGAAAGGAGATTCGAAAAATTAGAGAATGTAAAAAAACAATAAAGACTATTGATCCGACCATGGACAATAAAAAATCACGGCCTAATAATCATGAAGCTCAGGTGATGTTTGTGGAAGCGTGAAGACAACACATAAACATAAACGCACAATTGCACATGAGATTTGAGTTTTACGTCGGAAGACTTCCATCCGAGATAATCCATATTTTTCTAAGACGGAATGTGTTATTTTTTTACGAGCTCGAATCCTTACGCAATATTATATTTGTCACATGTTTGGAGACGTTCCAAAATTGTTTTTTTTTGGTTGAACTATTTTTGATGTGTATGGTTATGACTATGTGAACTGGTTGCGAGAACTGTCGAGATCCGTTTACGACCCCGGCTAATTGCGATCTCTAGGGAGCGTCGGGCCTTTGCGTCGCGGTGAGCACTGCAGTAGCTGTGGGGTTGTCAACTTGGTGGGAGAAAATGTCGAGTATTTCCCGAACTTAAGATTTTTTAAAGAATATATGTTGCATTTCTTATGAGGCATTTCTTTGTCCAAAGTGTTTTGATTGGGTGTAAAAGTAACGTCAAGTCAGTGGCCTATTTTTTCTTAGTCAGACCTTTGCTCGAATACTGTAGCTCCGTTTGGGATCCTCACCAGGTGGGCCTCATAGGTGAAATTGAGATGGTCCAAAGAAGGGCTGCTAGATTTGTTAGCGGTAGATTTGGTCGAGAGGATAGTGTAACGGACATGTTGTCAACTCCTATTTCCCCAGAGTGTGTCAACAGTGGAATAGTCTAAATGAGTCTCAAGTCAAGAGCCTGTTAGGATAGGACAACCACACCTTTGTCCTTAACTGGTCGTTCGACCCCCGCCATAGGCCCCTTCCGGGGCTGCTTCTGGCTACATATTGTAATTGTAATGTAAAATTAAGACAGGTGGCGCTAGTTTTTCATCTCATGGTCGCCCATGTTTTTGTTATGCTTGGTAGTCGAATTAAACTGTCCTCGAATTTCAAATCACATGAGTTGAAACTGGTTCTCGTCCATGTAATTATTAATTAGTCGTCCACCTGTGCTGGTACGACCTGTCCAGCCCTTCGTTTGACCCAGGATGTGCCAAGTTTTCGAATTGGACGGATTGAAGTCAACACGGGATGCGGCCAAATTGTGCTCCGCCGATATTTCAAGTTTTGACAGTCGTGGCACCCTGTCGTGGACGCGTGGCCAAATCCAATCAACAGCCACGTCTTAATGACCTGGTATAATGGGCGATTTAGTTGGTGCGAGTCGAGTTTTATTTTGGCGCATGATTCGGCAGCAGCAACAGGCCGACATCTTTCTGAAATTTTGCTGGCCTGACTCGCGATTCGTGACGTCAATCAAGAAATCATACGTTTTGAATTGTAACCTTGATTATTCTTCTCTTCACTCTCACTCTCTTTCTCGCCCCACTCGCTCACCCACTGTCAGTCAGCTGGGCTCTCTTTTGTCAATGTCACGGTCAGTTGGACTTGCAACGTTTTCTTAAACGTCCGGTTTGATCGAGCCAACCTGGCTCAACTTACAAGAGAATTGGCGCATTTAATATGTAATCTGTTACTGTAACTGTACAGTACAGTAAAAAGTACTGTAACACTGATTCACGATATTGTCAAACATCCTGTGTCATCTATTTCTGAGCAAAACATGTGTTCCTAATTCCAAAATGGGAGGTGCGGCTGGTGTGTCGGGCGGATGATGTGGCGACGACTTGTAACAGGCCGGCTCCCAATTAAATTTGTTATAATTTTCGTTCTTGAATTGTCTTCGAGTAGACTGTCCAGTTTAAACCAGCTCTGTTATAATTAATTCCTCGCCTGACTATAGTTGATAATTTCATATCCGACGAGCTTGAATCAAGATTGATGCCAATTTAACTTGCGGCAAATCTTAATTTTTCTAAAATGACTTCTGAGCTCGAGTAACAACCCCTTACCATGCATGGCCCAGTGACGTCGGTTATTTCTTTTTAAATGGTCAAATTTTGATTGGTGTCTTTCGAAAACAAAATTATAGCTGCAAATCAGGACTTAGAAATCGACGCCAGCGTCATCACCTTCCTCATCTGCTTGAATGTTATCTAGTCATTTTTCAATTTGCGCCTAGTTACGTGCTTTTTTAAAACTAGCACTTAGGCCTGTGACGAGGATAGGAATCAAGCGTGTGTTCAATTCCCTGCCCCAGACCTCGATTTATTTTCGGAATGGAATTTGAATGGAAGTACAAAACAAGTGCTGACGTCAAGAGTCGCAAGAGACACACATAAGATGAGATGAGTAGGTTGCTGCCCCGCGCTGCGAGGCAATCACACAATGCACAGGCCAGACTATTTTATTATATTGATATGAGATAGATCGGGGTTGAACACACAATTCAGTTCTTAATTAAGTCACCACAGCAATTTTATAAGCATTTTTATTTTCTATTTACTGTTGTGAAGCCTCAAGATTTGTTAATGCTCGGTTCGGTTGATCGATTTGTTAACTCTTTAGTTTAGGGATCCTCACACACCCCCTTTCTCCACCGTAATTGCAAGTATTGGTAACGTGTTCCACACATGGTATCGTACTGAGTGCGTACAAATACAGTACTATTGCTGCCAGTAGAAATTGCGTAGTTCGTCTTTGTTCACTTGCCTACTTGCACAACCTCTTACGGGTTAAATAAGCTATATACTGTGAATATGGCTTCGCTCAGCGTGAAAAATCTAGGCAAGGGTTGAGCACAATAATATTTGGTTGCCAATTGCGCTTGCGAATCTGAGATAGAAATCAATAATAGTACATCTGAAATACACGTCAATGGTTCGGGAGTTTTTCTCGTAACCCAATTAATTGCTTCAAAGAGGTATGACATCATCGATCAAGAATTTGGACTTGGTAGTTGAAAATTATGTAAATCCTGATAAATTTGTGCGTGCAATCAAATATTAGGAGTTGTTCTATTTTTCAAATTCTCGTTATTCAAATTGATTCATGCGCATCAGAAGATGAGTAAATTAAAATCTTCGATTCTACAGGGTGTTCCCAAAAAAAAATCGCATCGATTTTTATTGTATCAGATCTTCTAAAATAATTTATCGAATCGCATGAATTGTATTTTTTAAATAGAGCAATAACAACTCTGAACATTTTGGCTATTTAAATTTTTGTTCGAAAAATGTTCTTTCGATTTTACGTATAAATAGGGCGAGGTATTTCCTGAGACTTTCTCGAGACATTTCCTGATTAAGATTTTGCTTGATTAGTCGGTGAAGCGATAAAATCAAAATCGATACACCGAGCACCATGAGGGGACGTAAAGCCTGTAGTGCGGTTGACTACAGTTAATTGGAACAAAATTAATTTTAATCTGAAAGGGGAGAAATTATTATTATTATTTTTAATTCACTGAAGTGCGGACACAACAGGAAGATTCTGTACCCCTCTCCGTGCTTAGGCACTAAATTATTTTGTTAACGCTGTGCTGATCGAAAGCGTTCTCCAAATCCTGTAGAAATATTTTTTGTTTAACTTCATATTTTCAATTAATTCAGTATATGCCTAGGTAGGTCTTGCATTTTGACGTCTCAGACGTTTATGAGATACAAACTTGGCGAGCAGCCCCATCTAACAACCTGCACGACGTCCTGGCGTTCTTCTCTGTCGAGCAGCTCGGCCATGCGTGGGCGGCGGATTTTAATTATGCCCCGAATCACGCACACGTAAAATGGTGGCGGCGCTTCGCTGGCTCGTCTTCAAGGAGGTGCACGGATAGATCGAGTAGGCACCAGCAAGAATTATTAAAGATCCCAGTTGTCTGAAATCACTGGACAGTTTCTGATTTTTCCTACCAAAAACAAAAACAAACGTATCCTTGAGCCCATTGGGATGTCTGTTGCTATTGCTGACGGAGTTGTTGGTGCCCCTTGAATCAATTGGTTCGTTGCAGTTATATGATGAATGAATCTCGAATAACTGTCTTGACTGTATTTATCCTTAATGAGATGAAGAGGTTTCGAGTGGTTTCGTCCAACACTTTCGGAATTTTTCGGGTGAGAAAAATTCATTCGCACGCCTTCTTTCGGAATGGAAGTAAAATCATGACCCCGTACCTTTACGATATTGGGACGTTCAAGATTTCTTTCCTAGGCAGACTAGGTTAGGCAAAATGACCAGGTCGCCACCCTGGGGTTTATGAGATGAGCAATCATTTTAATTATGCATGTGAGAATGCGATGATTGTAATTCATCGCCGACATCCATTAATGGGTGACGTTTAATTTCCTCGTCCTTTTTATTTCGTTGGAGTTCCGTCTGGTTTTTTCGCTGGAGTGATGCGCAGACAGGTGCGTTGGCGATCGCGGTGACATTCAATGACGCGTATCTAACTGAACCTCTTCCACCCCCTTTCATTTCGAACCTCACCCTGTGTTCCCTTCACCTACCACCGACGACCGTTTACATGTACATGAAACCCACTCGGGGCAACTCATATTGGTGGGCAAGGCCTGTCACCGACAACTCACCTATCTGGTGGTATAGTAGTTACCTTTATTGTTAATTGCTTTAATTGTAATGCAGGGGGAAAACTTATGGGGAAATTGCTTGTATAAACGTGTGCCTCATTAAGAGGCGATATCGTAAATCTGGATTACTCATTGGGAAATTTAGACCACGAAAAATAGACCCCGAGCTTGAACTGGTCGAGACAGACCATTGATAGTCACTTCTACAAGAAGTACTTCAAAATGTCAGGTACAGGCCTTGTTGCTGAAGAATTTCCTCGACTCCAGTCCTTGTCCCCGCGCTGTGGCAATCTTCTCGTCCTTTCACCCTACGGGTGTACCGCATGAGTTGATGCCATGACACCTCAACCGTTTCGTTATCGCATTCAGATTGGAGTGTTGGTGAACTCTTGTTTATTGGGTGTCTTCTTGTTGTTTCCCCCTCCACCCTTCCTTCGCGAACGCGTTCTTATCGAACGCTTTCCCAAGATCTTCCTCTCCGATGGCCATCTATCTCTTATCTCGCACGCTGTGGCGATTCTCCATTTCCTCGTTTGACCTTTTGTTAACACGTCGTTGTTGGCTGGTTGTGTCTGGGGAAACAAAAACAAATTGTGTGGTGTTGACAACCACTGTCGACTTTACTTATCCTGCCGTGCGAATTTCGTGGATGTTGACGTTTCCTTTAGTCAGGGTTGGAGACTAGAATTTAGATTCCGGTTGAAGATGGAATTGCTCAGATCTTATTCTGATTCATTTTATCTGGAAACACTTGTCAGTGTTGACGTGTTAACAAAAGGTCAATCGAGGAAATGATGGATGGCCATCGGAGAGGAAGATCATAAACAAATACTGTCGATAAGAACGCGTTTGCAAAGGTTAACTGCTGAGAGTTGGTGTTGCAAAGTGGTTCAAATAGTTTTAAACAGAATTTAAATCCGTGATTTTGATTAAATTAACTTTTATTCTGCTGTGTGTCTTGAATGGGGCTTCATTTTATTTTTATTCTCATGCATTTGTGCTTGACCTTAATTGCTCGCTTCAGGACGAAAATGTCATCAGATTGCAATTGTTTACGGGAAGCACCATGAGGGGTATAGAAACTCCTGTTGGGATATGCACTACGGTGAATTAAATTTAAAAAAAAAGTCCTACACATCTTAATTTATCGATAGAAACTCTTAGACTCTCCAGATGATGCTATTAACGTATGTTGAGGAGATTCAGTCCTACACATCTTAATTTATTGATAGAAACTCTTATAAATAATGACGATTAACTTTCACATGCCTTTGGTGTTTCTTCGATCATCTACAACTGCATCGAACCAATTGATTTTTTAGAGCGCCACCAGATGACGCCATTAACGTGTGCTGAGTGGAGATTCGAGGATCACGGAGCCGTCTTCAACACAATACATTCTGTCGATTTAAGAATCTGAATTGATTACCTGTTTTAAATAATATAATTAAGGTTTCTGAGATGTGTGTCTCCCCCCATTAGCCGAGTCTCGCTCTCCTTTGTTCCATTATTTTTAATGAAACCGTTTGACCGAGTAGACTCGTTTTGCGATGTTTGCGTTTCAGTGTATTCGGGACACGATAGTTGTGGCGCCCTCCATCTGTTATGGTCGCGTATACATGTATACTGTTGGCAGGGCAGGCAGTGAACCGACCGTGTGTGTGTACCTGTACAACCTACACCAGGTATATACAATAGTTAAGTCGTCGGAGTAGATAAACGTGTTTGCAAGGTGGTTTGTAGGCCTGCAGCCAGTCATTTTCTCATGTTCGCGCGAGCGAGTGACATGGAACTGCGCCAACAAATCACACGGCACTGATGGAATGGCTAATAATACGACGCACTGGGAGGCGAACCACTCTATTGTCTGTGCAATAAGACATCTGTACATGAAGTTCTTGCATTGCGATAGCTGTTCATGTATTTCGAAAACTACATATGGTTGTTTCTAAAAGTGAAAGTGCGAACCTGTAACTTGTCATGTTGATTTTCCAGCAGGAAGTTTTTTATTCCAACATATCGACGACCGCATGCGTGTCTTAAAAATATAATTTTTCAAATCATCTGTTATAATAATACATGTAGAAATATCCGCTCTGTGCTCTTACACAGAGCGGATGTATCTTCCTGGACCAAGAAGCTCTTTCATCTCTTTCGTACATTTCGATCTAAGAAACTGCAACGAACCAACCGTGATTCTTTGGAACACCACCAGAGGATAAATCATAATAATAAAAAAACGATTGCCTCCTACAGGCGTCGATCTAAGTTTGTTTTTTTTTTAGAAAAAGGGGATCATTAAGTGGCAATTATCGTCCGTCTGCACATCACCAGCCCATCCCATCTGTACGAGTTAAGAGTGAATCGATGATCCGCTAATAATTGCTAGTGCCGCTCTGTGACTGTTGAGAGATTGGAGAAAAAAAATATGAAATGATGTTGCAAGGGTTCGTCATTCTCCCACGTCTCAGGCTGAGTACTGTACAGGTAAAGTGTGTGTGTGTGAAAACGGTACACGCCTCTCTATATATTTGGTAAGGTGTTTGCAAAAAAAGAAAAAGATCAGTCTGATTTGGTTCCTCCCGCTTGGCGTTTTTTTTCTCATCATCCGATGGGTTCTGGGGTCAGTGTCTCTGTCTGGTGAAAGGGGCGGGGGAGGTCTGAATGACGTGTGAGATGCTCTTTTTTCTTGTTACAATAGATTAATCTATCGAACGCGGCGACCTCAATAGTTAAGTTGTCGATCTACATGTACACGACTCGCTGAACAGACTTGGTGTCACGGGTTCGATTCCTGACGCGGTCTCTCGTTTAGTTGGATCTCTGAGGGCTGCTCCAGTCGTGAACTGTGATGTTAATGATCAGTTTGAATTTTTTTCATCGTGTACAGTACAATGAAATGATGTTGAATGAATATGATGAGAAAGATGTGTATCGAGTGATGGTTATTACAAACAGTGTCTTAAAATAACCACACACGAAAATGTGTAAGAAGTCGACGATGAGTTAGGGTTTTCTGCATAAGTGTACTACAAGGACAGGACAGAGACTTGGAAAAGTACAGTTTTAACTCATTGTGATTAAAGGTAATTAATTTTTGATAGTTACTCCTATGAGGTGGTGATGTCTCAACGATATCTTGTGGCGATTCCGGCTTTCGACTTCTGGTTCGCGCTCACTCCTCCCATTCAACTTTCGTTCCTGATATCATCTTCTTCGTCGTCTTATCATTCTCTTAATGGCCGAGGTCAAGGAAAGTCGTGTTGCTTCGACAAGTTATGTAGGGCAAAGTGGGTGTCTCGCTCAAAAGAAACCTGTCCGCGCCCTTAATTATAAGTATCACTATCGGTCGCCTTTTAGACAGTCACTCAGTCGACTTGCCCGTTGCTTCTTTTTTTTCTTCTTCCCCAAATTACAACTATTGCATATAAAGAGTTGAGTAATGAGCAGGTGAAGACGCTGGTGGGTCGGCCCCTATCGGGTCGTCTTGGGAAACGCGTCACCCCTGTGTCTTTCTCCTTTCGTCTCTTGGAAATGAATGCAGGTCTCTGTTGAGAACGCCCCATCTCCGCTCTTCATGTACATGCACTGTATGTCTCTCTCTCTGCACACATTTGCATGGATGGATCTGTGTGTTTCCGGAAGTGGTTTAATTTCGTGGCTCGAAATCGTGCCTTGTTTAATAGTTGGTAGAACTAGGGGTGGGTTGGAGGTGAACCAGAAAATGAAACGCAAAGATTCACAAACTGCTTTCTTTCGTTGATCAACATTTACTATTTTTTTAAGTTTATTTTGATACAAGAGGGGTTCCCGGCTTTGCCTGGGTTTACAGTAACCACCAATGAAATAAAGAATTAATTGTTTAAATTTACCGGCTATTTTACGTTTACACGATGACACGCGATAAACGCAAACGTTAAATGTGAAGTAACTGATTTTTCACGTGTAATAACGTCATGCAGTGGTGCATCAACATGTCTTTTTATATTTAAAAATTTGGATTTTCAATCGTTTGACATTTATTAAATTGAAAAAGAATCATTAAAAAATATCTATTTGACATTTATTAAATTGAAAAAGAATCATTAAAAAATATCTATTTGATGTTTTTATGGTTTTTAATATTGTTATTTTATTTAAATTTTATATTGAAAATATTATTCCGGTAATAGAATGTGTATAGTGTATGTTGGTGTTTGGTTGGAACTGTTATGAGGTTTACTTGGTTGTCTCGTGAAATCGACGACGTCATGCTTTTGATGTGGAGACGCCATTTTTTAAGTTTGAAGCGAAAGGGAGATTATCCAAAATTTGGTATGGGTTATTTTATTATGTTTTATTGAAAATCGAGATCCGTCGCTAAGCGAATTATGGTGGTGTAGTAACTGTTTTATTTTTATTTTATTGATCCGTTCAAGAGATAGTCTCCGGACACGAAAATCGAAATCTCTGTTTTATAATATAGGATTTTGCTATCTAGATTTGATGATCATCTCGTAGGTCGTTACTTGTTTTGAGATTGGGATTTTTTTTAATGTTTTGTGCGCATCATGGCGCGATTTGCCAAGCAGCCCGTAAATTTTGTTTCTCGATTTTGAAAAGCGCATAAAAATGCAGTGGGAACTATTGCGATAGTTGCTATTTTCGCCCTCCCCCCACTCCTACCCTAAATTTATCGCATAAGCGTGGCGGATAAATCGATTAAGCGATGAAATGCGACCGATTTGCTGAAGTAAATCGACAGGCATTGACCTCGATAGCCAATATAGTGTACATGTGTACGATGTGCAAGACGGATGCGCCTGAACCCCAAATCTCCGTTTCATTGATGGAGCTTTTTTCGATGCACGAATCGGGTTATCAGTGTTCTCTCGAAAATGGCCTCTTATCGGACAATTATCGGATGCCCTGGTGGCGTTCCGGAGAATCAATTGGTTTGGCGCTAGTAGATCGGGTTTTTTTTAAGGCCCGATGATAGTCTAGAGTTTGTACAAATGTCGTCTCGCTACGAGACACAGCAATGGCGAGGACAGGAGGTCTCGAACCGACGTAACAGACTGAGGGATGAGATCTGGGAGGTGCTGCTTTGGTAGCGGGTGATTAGGTTGCTGCCCCGTGTTGAGAGGCAATCACACAATGCACCTGTCAGACTCTTACCTGTCCATTAGGCATGCACCTGTCAGACTCTTACCTGTCCATTAGGCGCTCCTTGCAATGAATTACGATTTGGCGGTTGGAATAATCGGTCTGTGTTGAAATTATTTGCGTACTGTACATTTCCTGTTACATGGTTGAACGAGTATGAAATAACTTTTCTGAAACTCAAAATGTATTTAAATATGAGAGTAACTTCTGAAATGGAAAATTTGTTTGCTCGTTCTAGGTTCTAGCGAATTTTGTCCTCTTTGTTGGTTTTCTCGTGTGTACGGATGTTTTTTCTGTGTGCTGTTTTGTGTGACGTTTCACACGCTACCAGAAGGATATTTGGCCAACCATCATCAAGGAGGAAAATAAGTCTTGCATTCATCGAGCGCGTTCATGCGTGACGTCATGATACGTCAAAAGTATTGTATTTATAGGCAGCAGTCTCACATGCAAAGCTAACATCAATAATCGACAAACCTTTTCACACACATCAACTTTTTTTTTTTTTAATTAAAATAATTTGTAAAACAGTTCTTCAACTGCTTTCTATTCTAGCGTGCATTTCTGGAACTGTGCATCACGCACATCATCTTTTTTTCAGTTAAAATTTAATAAAATGGAATCATGGAATCAAAACTGGTTTTTCGTACCAGTTTGATGTATTTAAAAGAAATTAAGGTGGCAATTGTCAATGTGATTTCTTTTGAAGGAAAATCCATATAAAAAGAAAGTGGTTTTGTGACTCATTAGAATTGTTGGTCTTAGGATGATTATCGAATGTCCCTTTCCAGTGTTCTGGGGACCAAAAAATGACATCGTCGAACAACCTAAAAAAAATATAAAAAATAGGCTATGTGTGGACCAACAACAGATTTCGATTTTTAACCCAATTGTGCGTGTGTGCAGAAGCGGGACGACACCTTTAATCATCTCCCCTGTTTACGTGCAATTTAGGACCATTGTGAAAGCAGTTCTTTGTTGACTGCAGTCCAAAATGCACGCTCGATCTTTTGGCATCTTTTTTTTTTTTTTTTTATAAGAAATTGTCTAGTTCAAGAAAATTTTTAGAGCTTAATTATACAGTACTCGTTTGTAGTTTCTCATGCATGCATCATGCAACCCTTCTATGTGTGAATTTTTGTACCTGCGCAATGAGCTGTAAGGTGTAGAGTGCAGCAACCGATCTGATCCCTCACTTCGCTACGTCGATTCGAGACCTCTTTTCCCCCATCTCCGTATGTATGACGTCAGTAACTCTCGCTCGCGGGTTGTACCAGGACGATTTCTCTCTAGATTGCATCTGTAACAGTATTGGCGAACGGCTTTCAATGACGAACACCACAAAAGGCAAAACTGGACGCCAAATTGTGGCGCCACTTTCACAATAATTTTTATAGGCGCTTGTTTGTCCTTGTTATGTTGGCTTCATTGCATGCAGTATGAATGCGCTTGAGGGGGTTGCATTGCAGCTAGTTTTATTTTTCTGTTTTACGAGCTTGTTTTTTTAAATTATTATTTCCTATAAATGTAGTCTGCACTACAGGTCTCTCTTGGTGCTCAGGCACTATGACGAGGAGCACATTTTCACCAGTACCCCGGGATCGAAAATATATCGAGAGCACGCACCGGGAATCGAACCCGGGATCGCCGATGGATTAACGGCGATGCGGGTGTTAAACCGGTCGAGTCTTTAAGGGTCGAAACACATGCAATTTTGAATCGCACTTTTTTTTTTTTGTTGCAATCAACTGTAGTCTACCGCACTACAGGCCTTACGTCCCCCTCATAGTGCTTATGCACTGTGCGAGGGGAACGACCAGTGCACCGGGATCGAAATTTTCTAGAGCCCGCGCCGGGAATCGAACCCGGGACCGCCGAGCCACAGCCATTAGCAATACCGACTGGGCTACGACGAGTCGTACTTGATCTATAGACTACAGTGTGGGTCGAGGTAATTGGTGGTGATCAGAACGCTGTTGCCGCGTTCGAACCCACATCCGGACGTAATTCTGAAATTAAAATCGGGTTCGAATGTCAAGAGTGTGTTCCGGGTTTCGGATCCAGATTCGGGTGGGAATTTAAATTGCGCTCACGAGGAAAATGATGGTCATCGCTCGCTCTTTCGAAACAGCTGACTAGTCGTTTAAATTCGATTGAAAATTGGAGTTCTTACTGGTTGGTTTTTTCTTCAATTTGCTGCACGTCCGCAAATCGTAATCATGATTCAGCATCGCCACATCCACGAGGAAGTGGCAATTTTCGACGCGACCGCAGATCCACATGCGATCGAGAGATCACGTTTGTTCGATCGGAGGATGAGAGATGGCGGCACTTTGCCATGTATTGAATGTGGAGAGTACATGAGAGGAGATATCCGTTATATTATGGAGACGTGTCTGCCTATTATGTAATGTGGTTGGCGTCGATCGTGCCCTGGATGCGCCATCACGATTTGTTCTAGAATAGCGAGCGGGGTCGTGATGAATATGGGAAATGGTGGTGGTGGTGGTGGCTGGTGAACGGTTTTTATAGGTCAGTGGTGGACTCACTTTTCGGGCCATGAGCACCAGCAATCTCTCAGTTGGTGTGGACATCCTGCAAATATTTTGGCTCCAGTTTCTCATTTTTTTAAAATAATAATAAATGTCTGCTTGTCAAGACAGTCCAGTTACCAACCCCACAGGCCAGCTTCATCAAGGTCGTCCAGTTGTTTTGAGCCAGCTAATTAGATAGGTGTATAAGGAAAATCTCAATCGGGGCGGGATTTTAGCAAGTGTATGGACGCCGGTCATCCGTGACATTTTATTGCTGTCGTGTGGACTGACACCATTTTGTTTTTTCGGTCTCACTTCAAATATGAAACTGCGAACGATTAGATTTTTCTTGTTATTTCAAAGTTTGCGAATGATTCTCACCTTTTGGTGGTTGGTTACTTAATTTTGAATTTGCGTAACTGGATTGGATTAAAAAAAAATGTGCGCGGCACGATTTCTGTACCACTGGTTCATTGCACTGTTGGATTGAAAAACCTGACTCGTAAAAACTAAAATAGAAAATTACAGCTGACATGTTTCGAGCATCCTGGAGCAGTGAGACCCGTAAAATTAAGAACGATTTGGTTGGCCGAGGGGTTTGAGGGCGAGTATTTTGCTCTCTTCCCAGGGCGAACATTTTTAGTAAACATGTCGTCTCACGATTGCAGATAGTTTTTGCTATCTACAATGAAATTAACTGGTATTTTTTTATTTTTGAAGTTCAACCGTTAACAAAGTTGTTTTTTATTTGTATTTTTCAGGGAAGTTCCGGCTTCGAGGATTTGCGACGCTACATCAAGCAGGGAGGAGATAACTGCAAGGATATTGCGTCCATCCTCCAAGAAAGGTATTGGCTCGTTTTTCCAAGTAACTATTGCAGAACTATTTGTGCTTATCGGTTATCGCTGTTATCAGCAAATAGGCAAGGAAACATTTGACACTTTCGGTGCTAATTGTCGGTGCTCTTTATCTTATGTTATTGCCAGACCATCGTAAAGAAATAAGACCTAAATATATAAATTTATTAAAACGTTTTAATTATCCTATTGTATTGATGTATGCTTGTTTTTATTTTATTTTCCTAAATTAATAGTCTTTAAACTTTCTGTAAGATATCGGTTTTGATTGACTGATTCAGAAACTAAGAGCTCGTAAAAATAAAGTACCAAACAGGATGGATGATGATAAACGAAATTTGAAATTAATTATTACTTTTTCTAGGTCTGAATTGGAAGCCCTTTATGCCAAGGGATTGGGAAAACTGTCCAATAAAACTGCCAGAATAGCCAGAGATTCCATTGGGTAAGTGAAGTATTTTTACAGCCAAATGGTATAAATGTTTCTGATAATCTATATTGTAATCCTGAAAGTTTGTTATTCCCTTTTTAATTCTGCCTCAGCGCTTACATACGAAATTAAATAAAATTTGAGCTGTAGATAGTTCCGCAAATTTGTAGTCGAGTGCAAGTTATTTCCGATCTCGATTTTTAGTATTTTCCGAGATATCAGTCGTTGAAGTTTTAAGATTTGCCATTAAAAAGGAAAATTCCAAATTCCACGTCTCCAAAATGGCGCTGCCGCTCTCACGTGCGCCAATCACGTGATACCAATGCTGCCTGTCATATTTCCAATTTCCTATTTGTAAATCGTTTAATACCTGAGATAGTTATTTAACAAATTTGGAATAAAATGGTCTTGTGTTTTTAACAGATTAGATATTTAAATTGTAAAGCGTTTGAAAAACTATAAAATAAATTAAAACCCAGTGTTGTTCACGGGATCTTCAAATATTTGAATAACATTTCGCTGACATGACTGGTACTTTCGAGTGAGGCAAGGTCTCTGTAGTAGCTAATAAATCATTAAGTTAGACAATTTGCAATCACGAGCCGAAGCGCTAAATAAAATTACTCAATTAGCTATATGGTGTTGATCTCGCCTTATTCAATTTTCAAAATGAATTCCTATGATCTGATGATGTTGACTTTTTTGCGACTTGCTTTCAGAACACTGGCACAAGCCTACCAATCGGTTTCCGCCGAACTCGAAGCTGAAGGAGAACTTCACAAGTAAGTATTAACCCTTTAAATAACTCGAACGTGTGTGTGAATACTCACTCACTCAAAAGTCTCCGTGTAGAACAATCGGGGTAACGAGAGTTTGCGATTGTTATTACATGTTACGGCACGGGACCTACGATCGTGTTGAAGTCATTCGCGTTGACCCATTCGAAATGGATTGTAATGACTTCCTTTTTTTTATTCAGGGATATATCTTCGTGAGAAAGCGTTAAATTTGAATTAGCATGCGACAAAACAAAAGCTTTTATCTTTGTAGTTTTCTTTTAGAATAGTTAGCGATCTCGAGCGGTTTCTTCAAAACTTTACAAAAAAAAGATTCATCGCGACAATAAAATTTAAATATCAGGTTTTCACGTTATGCTCCCTAGATCGTTAAACAAAACAAAGATGCAAGTGTCATTTGTTAACTGAATAAAGTTATTGTTCGATTGTTTTGATTGTGTGGAAAATCGTTTCTGGGTCGCCGGTATAGGCACTCCGCTATTTCACCAGTTGGCGCGCATGTCATCATTTTTGGAGAGGTTACAGTTGTCGTCGTTAGTAGCGCTTAGCCGCCAAAACTTAAATCACTGCCAGGAGCACCGGTAATACATATTGGGCGAGCTCATCCATTAAAGAGATAGTAGAAGTCGCCATTCGAGATGGTTCATAGCTGCGGAGGCCACCAGGGGGCGCCAATAAATTATCCAGCGCAGTGGCCATAGCTGCGTGTTTCCATTGTCACCGCTGCAGATTTTTAATTGTCTGTTGTGCAATGCAGTAATTTTGCTGTTTCTTTAAGGAGGCTGGCACTGGTTTAACTTGCAAAGCGCTTTTCGCTATTAAACTGGTCATGCAAAACGAGCGTCCGTCAAGCGCGCTAAAGGTTGAAGTAATTATTGAAGTACGACTCGTCGTGGCCCAGTTGGTTTAGTCACCGACTGTGGTTTCGGCGGTCCCGGGTTCGATTCCCGGCGCGGG
>JAQGBY010004878.1:0-15693 GCA_034698785.1 Mycogona germanica | reverse complement strand
TACACTCTGTATAAGAGTTACGAGCACATCCATCAGAGCCACAATATTAAGAATGAATGGCAGTGAGTGGTTAATTAGATTTCAAATTTGACTGGATACACACGTTGGATATGTCCGAGTAGACATCACGAACAAGTGAGGTTATTATGTTTACCCAAACTCGAAACCAATCTTTAGAAAACTTATCACCCAGTGAGTGAATAGCAAACTTCGAGGTTTCTCATAGGTTATGAATACCCAAATATTTACTCCGTAAACTTGCCGCGAAAACTTATGTCTGCTGCATATGTTGTTTCGTTCGTGAGATATGAGCTTATGAATTAACAGAAATAACACTACGTCTATGGAAGCCAGGACGGGTTACGCACATTGCACATGCACATTGTGCATAGGGAATTGGGGTTTTTATTAGCGTCATGTGTCGCCATCTACCGGCATTTGGTGTAGACTGAGAGGCGGGAGTTTTGAATGAGGTTGTAGTTGGGGATAACAGAAATGTGTGGTTATATGATGACGTCAGAAAAGAAAAGATGATTAGGAACTCGAGGACAACCGATTTCTTTTAATCGAATCATATCGAATCAAATCGCTTTGATCCAGTACATGAATGCAACACTCGTATCTAACAACAACTGTTTTCTTTTCTTCCTTTTTTCCCCACCACCAGACATGGCACCATCGAGGAGGAGGACGACATGTTGGGCGTGTCCGGCGACGGAGCCGGCGGAGCGTCCGGCCACCACCACCTCCACTCCGATCCCCTGCACCTGCACCATCACCACCACCACCCGCATCACCACCACCACCATCTCCATCACCACAACCACCACCCCCACCATCACCACCCCTACCACCTCCCCCACCAGGCGCCCACCTCCGTTCCCCTCTGCGCCACCCACAGCACGCCGCTCATCTGCGCCGCCGCCACCAGCCCCACCACCTCCTCCGGCGAAACCGTGCCACGGACGACCGGCGTGGCCTCCGTCACTTCCAACGCCGCCGCCACCGACAACAACAACCAGCGCTCCACGTCCGGCACCGCCTCGGCGGCCGCCGCAGCTCTGACCGCGGCCAAGGGCATCGGTCGTCTCCACCTGCTGGGACCGCATCGCTTCATCTGGCGACAGAACAGCGCCGACGATCCGACACAGGACCGCAAACCCAACTTCCCCCCTCCTCACCAGCAGCAGCAGCAGCAGCAGCAGCAACACCACCAACAGCCACAGCCCCACACGGCATTTCCGTTTCCGCCCGTGGTAGCCACCACCCTCGCCACCGACGAAGACGACGAGGATGGTGACGAGGACAGCGAGTCGCCATCCAGCAGCCACGAACAGAGTGAGTGCGCGCTGCAACGCCGCAACGAACGCAATCTGCTGGCGGCGTTGTCGGACGACGCGTCGGATGAGCTGGTGTCGGATGGTGGTGGCATGCTGGAGTCGTCCAGGCGGATAGGCGACGAGGACGACACCACCGCCGCCACCTCCAGCGCGGAGGACGGTGAGGAGGCGGACGAACAGCAGGAGCCTCCCGCCGAGGAGAAACAATGTCCGTCGCTCCCCCTGGCGGCGGCGGCAGCCACGTCGTCCTCTCCGGCCCTGCTCCTGCGCCGCCGCAACGAACTGATGGTGGCGGCGGCGGCCCCCTCCAGCGGTGTGGGCAGCCTGCTGGCCGGACGATCGCGCCTGCAGCCCAGCCGCCAGTGCTCCAGCGGTGCCGGAGTGGGAGTGGTGGCGGGTGGCCAGCAGCTGGACCGTCCCATCTATCCGTCGTTGCCCTTCTCGCCGTACGGCTCGCCCTGTTCGTCGCCCCGTCTGCGCCGGCAGCCGTTGAAGGAGTCGCGTCGGGTGTCCATCGAGGCGCACGACGACTACATCCAGCTCAACCAGTACCGGCTCAAGGAGGAGATCGGACAGGTAAGAGGGATTTAACAGCAGGTGGCGCTCATCTCGGAGCTGCTCTCAGATGTGATTGTGTGTCATGATGACAGCCCCAGTTTCGATTCCCGCAAACGTCACCCCGCCCTATCGAAAGACTGGACAGGGGGACCAAGATTCTTGCCTCCAAAATGAAAATCCAACATACAAAAAAACCAATATTTAAATGAGTATTCGCGCGCATGAGTAGATGCAATCAAACCCCACTTATTCGGTGTTTTCAATCGCAGTCGCAGTTGCCACGCATCAGACCAAATCGAATATCGGATTACTCATTAGCAGAAATTCACTCCCCCGTTTGATCTTCCCGCCCACCTTCCACTTCACCCCCCTCCTGTTATTTCCGAACATAAACTAGAAACGATAAAAATAACTCTAATAAAAATACATACAGACGACACCATTTCATTTAGGAGCTGTGTGCGTGCGTGAGTCAAAAAAATAATTGTACGAGTCGTTACTATAGCGATTTTGATGCCGATCGTTACGAATCCTACTTTCTATCGGGTCCCTCTCATTACCCCCTTTCATATCCCTCCACAAACATAACCCCCACAGTGGTAATTATATACATTTCTCCCTACCACCACCACACACCACGCAAAACCCTCATCTCACTCAAATTGTAGCGCACGCAATCCGTGACGTATTTCTAATGATTTCAACCTCGATTGGATAGAGACCTAGAAACGGTGGCACGTCATGTAAATTTCTCTTTTTCGAGGATTATACACGTGCTTGTACAATTTGCCGCCAGGTGGCGTCTAAACTGGCTCACGGCGAAACTCGATCTATGCAAATTGGAGCCGGCGCATGGCGTGTGTAATCATTTCATAGCCGGGCGCAAAAGCTTGTACTTGGTCATGTCACGCTGACAGTTAATCGGATTTCAATTATTCTATTTTTTGCAAAATATATTTTTTTATCCTCGCCAACAGTATGAGTGAAACTCGAACTGCGCAAAGTTTATCCTAATATCCTAGTCAGTAGAATATTTGCACTAAGCACGATTGAGCAGGTCGCGTTGACAAATTGGAACAGGATGGGCGAATCCGTTCAAGTACAAGTGCAGGCAGTTTTCGAATGACGAATGTGCACGAGAATTTGAAGAACGAGTTGGAGAGGGGGAGCGTTTAGACATTGGAATAAAATCGGCGAGTCGAAGCTAGGCAATTAAATACTGCTCATTCTCGAATGGCAATTCGCCCATCCCAGATGAGCACGAAAATTTCAAAACACGTGCTGTAGAGGGGCGCGTTTAACTTTCAGAACGATTCGGCCAGGCAATCCGTATTTCGGGAAATATCCTGCAATCTCGAAGGCCCATTTGCCCTAATCTCGAACACGATTCAAACTTTAAAAACGCTTTTTTCCAAACAATGCCTCAATAACTTGAACTTGACAATAACTTGAAAATAATAGTTTCAACATTTCGTTTAAATAGCTCGGTTTAAACGACATCACAATGACGTAATTGCAAATCCAGAATCCACAAGCGATATTTCTATCAAGAACAAAACCAGAGATTTGAGTGTCAACATATCTTAATCTCTCACCAGATAATTCGATAAAGGAATAGAATTGAGAAAGGTGATTTTTTTAAATATATACTGGAGTAAAAAAAATGTATATCTAATTCTACATTAATTCATTCCAATCTCCGTCCGAATAATTAATGTGAAATGAAAGTAATACGCTTTGAAAAGCGTAGGGATCAGAAGGAATTAGGGCTGTAAATCTTCGTCAGCCAACGTAAGACGCTCGCGAAACAGGAACAAAAGAAATGAGAAAAATTGACGTTGAAATAATGTTTACGCGTACTAAGTTTTAGAAAAACGCCTTTCTTTCTCTCCATCGGTATTTGAGCAACTCCTTTTGTTCGTCTTTCCTCGCGCACAAAAGATATTCAAATATCTCTCGCATCAATGGCACCCTCAAGGATCCAATCAATGCGCACAAAAGGGGAGACGAAACAGCTTTCCCGCAGCACATTCATGCCATGCCAGATTGCCGCCCGAACGAATTTCAAGGGGCAGCGCTTCAATGGTCTCGCCGTCTGCGCACAAAGAGATAAAAATGAGACTGATTAATGAGATGGACTGACGAGAACAGCGATGACTTAAGTTCGAATACAAAAAATAGCCATTCTAAAAAAGTTTTTCCTTCCTTCTGATTGGTTCCGACAGGGTTCCTACGGTATTGTTAAATTGGCCTACAACGAAGAAGACGATATCCACTATGTAAGTTCAATCTCTCGCCTTCTTTTAAGACAGAAACGAATCTGTAAATTCTTCGGAGGAATCGTCCCAATATGCAGGTTGAGTTGAAGCCAGAACTGATTCTGTATTTTTCGTCAACAGGCGATGAAAATTCTGTCCAAGAGAAAACTAGCACGGAAAGCCGGAATATTCGGTAAGTGATCTGAGCTCAATTTCTCGAACCAGACTTGAGGAATCTGGTAAATGGCATGTCGTCTCCAAGAGCCTCCTCACCCCTCCCCACCCCTAAACTCAATTTAATTTCTGTGCCGCCAGTTTGGCGAAGACGCTAATGAATCGCCTTCTCATTAGCATAACAGCTCTCTCTCTCCTTCCCCCAAAACACAACCTTTTCCTTCCCAGATCGAAGATTTCCCCCAATTCCTCGCCATTTCCTTCTCCTCCTCATCCTTCCCCCCTTTTACCTCTTAATGTAGCGAGACCGAAGACGTTTATGGTAGACGACAATTGCCGCCTTTGATGAGCGCGGGGGGCGACTTGAGCGGGGGGGTTTTGGTTCAATTTGTGCGTGCATTGATTTGGGTGCGGGTGTTGAACAGGTCGCAAGGCGCCCACCCGGAAGGGCCACGGCATCCAGGAGAACCCGTTGGAGCGGGTCTATCGAGAAATCGCCGTCCTCAAGAAACTCAACCATCCCAATGTGGTCAGGCTGATCGAGGTGCTGGATGATCCGGACGAGGACAATCTATACATGGGTGAGCGCAGCATAACCCGCATTTCTACTTTATAGGAATAGAATATTAGTTCAGGTTATCTCCCAAACACTCGTATTATTTTTAATAATCGAGATTTGAAGGAGTTCTTTAACTATAAAAGACATTCCTCAATTATTTTGAGTATTTCCTTAAATGTTCGAATAAACCTTGCCACTCTTAATATCATGTTTTCAACTGCTTTCCTTCAAGAGACTATTTTATTTGTTGTAGCTAGGCATCTTTAACTCTTTTTTTAAAGATTTTTTAAAGATTTTTGGATGATTTTCCACTTTTGAATAAACTAATTATATTTTCTGTCTTCTTTTTCCTATCTTTTTTACCTTCTTCTAGTGTTCACCTTGTTGGAGAAGGGGTAAGTCAAGGTCCTTTTGTTGAGGCTCAAATCCGATAAAAATAAAACCAGTAAGGTGCTATAATTTTCTTTCTTATTAATTCACGCAGACAGGTGATTGAAATTCCAACCGAAGCTCCTCTGAACGAGGATCAGGCCTGGAGCTACTTCCGTGACGTCATCATGGGCATCGAATATCGTAAGTGCTCAGGAGTCATGAAACCACAACTTTTTCTAGTTTGCTTCACTGAAACAGATGAAATAGTAACTAAATCTATTAATGCTAATTCCAGTTCACTTCCAGAAGATAATTCACAGGGACATTAAACCTTCCAATTTGCTTCTGGGTGATAACAACCACGTACAGGTAAGACTATTATTTTTTCAAGGTTACTACAAGAACAATAATTCTGAACGGCTACCATTGTTTTACCAAATTGTAATTAAATTGGCAGATCGCCGACTTTGGTGTGTGCAACGAATTTGATGGGTCAGATGCCCTGCTGACCAACACGGCCGGAACACCATGTTTCATGGCACCGGAAGCTCTCAAAGGTAACCGAACAATTAAGAATATCAATCATATAACGATGCTTGTGGATATCAAAACGCATTTTCAGTTTTGAGAAAGTTGTTATAAAGCAAATGTTTCTTTTTGTCCCGACCAACAACCAACCAACCAATCAAAATGATCAACAGTCAACCGAGATCAGTACAGCGGCAAGGTAGTGACATTATTTTAAATTCTAAAATATGTCATTTTTAAAATGTTGAAAGTTTCCAAATGGAGAAGATTTAAGAGTTAAGAAAAATAAATGTTGTGATATTATTTTGTTTTTTTCAAGGCGGCAGATATTTGGGCAATGGGTGTGACCCTCTTCACCTTCATCTACGGAAAAGTTCCTTTCCACGAGGAAAACATTCTGGCACTGTACAGCAAAATACAGAACCAGCCACTAATCTTTCCCGAAAGGTAAACGCGCCCCCATTCACTTTTGGGTCGCGACATGACAAAAATAAAAATATTCCACGAGCAACATGTTATTTTTTCCAAATAGCTGAACGCATCCACTACCGGCGAACACATTTCACGTGCAAAAAACTTCTCGGCTCCTTGGAATTTTATTGGTCGTTTAGTTTTTTTTTTATTCACTGAAGTGACTGGTCACAACAGGAAGATTCGGTACCCCTCTCGGTGCTTAGGCACTATGTGAGAGGCACATTCTCACCAGTACCCCGAGCCAAAGCCCGCGCCGGGAATCGAACCCGGGACCGCCGAACCACAGTCCGTTGCTTAACCAACTGCGCCACGACGGGTCGTGTCGTAGTTACACGCCCCTTGGCTCGTCACCAATAAAATCGAGGAAAATAGAGCCAACTTCAGAGCCTTAAGAGAGCCTTCAGAGTCATCAGAGCCTTACAAATAAAATTGGAATCGTCACTTACCCCGTTAAGTCAGTCAAGTGTCTTAGGAAAGCCGCTGGCCGATTTCGATGGCTATCGAGATAGAGGCGCGTCTGTCTTCGGCGCATCACTATAGTACAACGTTGATGACGGTTTCGGCCGATTGTCCAACGCCCATGACTCCCAATGAACTTTAAGCGCCCGCTCAATCATCATCGATAGCAAGTTTTTGGCTGGTGGCTGGTTATCTTGTTCCTTTAACATATGTTACAGGAAAAACTTGGTCGGTCACCAGACACTTGAGAACACGCATTGGTCGGTCACCAGACACTTGAGAACGCGCATTTTTTTCAACAAAACACCACAAAAGCTTTTTACCAAACAAACACACACGAGTTTCAGGACTTTTGAAATTGCTGCCATTCGCAACTTTCAACAAATATTCGCACATATGATTGATCTGGGCTGCGGCCGCGTCTAACTAATAGGTTCGTTCTCCCTTTTGGACCAACAAAGCTTACCAAGCTGCTGAGCTCAATATATAAACGTACCCATCATCACTTAGGATCATTGACAACCGAAGCACTAATGAATCCTTCCGCGCGAGCTCAAAAGCTCCGCTCGGATTAGTGCTTCGGATTCATTAGCACACAGTTTTCATAAAAGATATCGACGAATGTATGTGAATGGATCCATTTTAAAAACATCGCCAACTTGACATTTCTAATCCCCAAATTAATGTATTTTTTGTGTTTCCTTTGTTTTGTTTAGGCCGCAGGTCAGCGAAGAACTACTTGATGTCATGCGGAGGACGCTGGAAAAAGATCCGCACAAACGCATTACGTTGCCGGATCTCAAGGCGAGTTAAACCGTTGGGCACGTCTTGCTATTTTTAAAATGATGCGCCGTTGCTTGGGGACGCGTTTGTGGTAACCGTTTGAACAAGTACTACGCACCCTCCGTCGTCATAATCAACATTTATCAAAGCGGGACTTTTCCCGAATTGAGCGCGAAATTGAAAGGTGAAACCAAAAACAAAATTAACTGAAAAAACGAAATAACTCCTTTGCTGATAAACAGGAGCATCCTTGGATCACGAAATACAACATGTTTCCGCTTCCGTCGGAGGAGGAGAACTGCATACTCATCGAAGTGACGGACGAAGAGATCCAACAATGCGTCCGGTCCATTCCCAAATTGGACACACTGGTGAGCCCCACATTGACCACTACAACTAGCGTTTTTTCATTAGATTTAATTGCAGGTACCCCTCTTGGTGCTTAGGCACTATACGAGACACATATTTTCTCCAGTACCTCGGGATGGAAAAGTCGAGAGCCCACACCGGGAATCGAACCCGGCCGGGACTGCCGAGCCACAGTCAACAATACCGACTGGGCTTCGACGAGTCGTACGTTAACATACTTAGTCCATTAGTGCTCGATTGAAGTGCGTTCAGACATTGGCACAAAATCGTTGCGTTCGTGCTATTACAAGCAAGCACTTCTCGTTCGCGAATGACAATTCGCCCATCGGGTCATCTCGAATGTTCGGGTGAATTTTGAAACACGTGCTGGAGAGTGGTGCGTTTACTTTCAAAATTATTCGGCCACGCGATCTGCATTTTGGGAATGTGCTCGCGATTTCGAAGGCCCATTTGCCCCAATCTCAAGCCCGATTGAAATTCATCAAGTAATCTGAACAATGTAACTTGTGTATTACTTTTCTGATTTGACCCCCAAAATGTTTCTAATCAATTTTAATTGCACAACTTATATTTTAATTTTCAGATTTTGGTCAAGAGTATGGTGAAGAAGCATTCGTTTTGCAATCCGTTCAAAAGCTGGCCAAGCAGACTGAAGGACAAATTTCAGCGCAACGGTCGTTCACATTCGGCACCTTCCTCCTACGACCTTTACACCGAACGGCAAGTCTCTTATTTAAAAAATGTTACATCTTATCACATTCTGAGACACCAATTTTGGTGACCCCATCTCAAATTCTCGATCTATTTCTTGATAATTGAGTATTTACCTAGAAGCCAGCCTCTGATCTCGTCTCGTTTGTCCAAACAGGAAATGGTCAGTCGACTCCAACCTGCCCGTGCTGAGCGAGGCCAGCAGCGAGCGCCGGGACTGTTCCGACGGATTCGGCGGCTACCACCACCACTCCATGCTGCTGGGACCGCCGGGACAGCAGCCGCCCAACTCCAGCTCCTCCAGCACCGCCACCGCCACCACCACTGCAGCCGCAGCCGATTGGGAACCCAGTTAACAGCCGCGAGTCTTCGCAACAAAAAAGAACAGGAAATAAAAAGCCATCTGGTGGCGAGAGAAGACTCTTTCTCGAAAATAATTTTGTGATGCCACATTGGAAAGAAGAATCCAATCACGGAAGTCTCAGCTATTTTGGAACAGTGGATCCGGTAAAAGGCGTCAAAACAACAAAATATCTACAATCGATGCCTTGTGATACATGGAAACCCAGAACCGGGAACAGAAATGTCAGATTTGGGGATTGAGCATTTGCCCCCAATCAAAGTGACCATGATGATGATGTGCACTCAAAAACCAAAATAGAGACAATTTCAAAATCACTTGTCGAATTCTAAACTTGTCTAATTGACCATGAAAAATTAGAATTGCAAGATTTTTTTGTTCGCAAAAGAGAAATTAGTTGAAAAGGTTCCTTAAATTTTCAAAAATCATTTTTGCCAAAAGTTTTGTGCAATGATGAAACTGAAAATCAACCAACAATCAAAAAATGGTTTCAAGCTCACAAATTTGTATTTGTCAAATTTCGAAATTGTCTAATTAAAGAAGAATTGGTATTCAAATAATTTTTTTTCCGAAAAAAGGTTATTGAGTTTTTAATTATTAGATAAAAGATAAAAATCGTCCAACAAATTTGAAATGATTCGCCATCTGTTTGGTTTCCGTGTCTGACCAGGATCTCAAGAAAGCCTTAAACAGGAGACAAGAAATGCAAATTAGTGATGCGCCACCTGGTGGTGGTGGAGCGCCACTCGCGTCCACTCCGCGTCGTCCATCATTCGTCCCCGCCCTCAATTCTTCAGCGTCTCGAACTGTGTTCAACCGAAACTCGTGAGACTTGAAATTAGAAAAAACACTTAACGAAAAACCAGCTATTTTTGCTCCCACTCGCAGTTTAGGAGCCCTTCCTTATATGCAAATCAACGACGTTATTATTACATAGCGATTTGATCCTACACCCGTTACTAAATACATATTTAAAAAATATATATATTATATATTTCAACGATACACACATTTTATCTACTTTTCTAAACATATCTCTTTCTCGCTTTCTCTCTCGAATCACGCTCGACTCCAACTTGTGTACAGTTTGACATTTTCTCATTCTAGATGTTGATTAGTAATCACACATGTATATTGTATTTCTGCGTTTTTTAAATTTTAAGTTTTTCAATTATTTCTTCGTGTGTTTTCTCATCGCATCGAATAAGGTTTTATCTGTCGAGATATCTGACGAGATAGCTTGACTACAATTGATTGGAATATTTTTTTTAAATCTCCCCTTTTATCTCATCTTCTCCAAGCTTGGCGACTGCACCGAGAGTGTTGTCAGTTTCAACACCAAACAATTTGTCATTAACAATAACGAGTAATTAATGAAAAATAAACGGCCACCGCACATTTTTCAATTACAATTTCTTCAAATTATTGTGGGGACTTCCTGAAGTGTTGAAAACTGAATGATTAATAATATTTGCATTGAATCTCATTGTCTCATCTTTGTTAATTTATCAGCTTGATTTGAATTACTCATTCTCAAGCGCACCTGCTCGCTCCAGGTAATTTGACTGAACTTGATCGAAATACGATGTTTTTGAAAATAATTGCCAAATTGTGAGCTATTAATTTCACCTTTCTTGGATTTTCAAGAATCCAAATTGACCGCGTGCGCCCGAAGAAGGAATTTTTGCCAAAATATCAAGTGCTTCTGGAAATTTTGGAAAAATATCTAAAATGTTAGTAACTATGCAATGACGTTTACAAAAATGTTGTAAACAAAGTCTAAATTTCAACTCCAAACTAAGTAAACAAATTGGCGATTAAAATATGGTTTTATAAAACTAAACACATTGCCATGAAATAATATCAACAAAATCAATTTTCTTACACACCATCAGTTCTATTAACAATCTTACCATAATAATAATGGCTACATTTTTTCTTTGGCACTACACCAATCAATCTAACAAAGATTATTCGATTGACTCGTTCATGAATGATTAGAATATTATAAAAATTAAGTTTGTACTTGAATGAAAGGCACCTTTTTCGGGAAGATTTTTGAAAAACATCGATTTTCAATTTTCTAAATCACTTGTCATGTTTCAGAAAAATGACAATCCAAATTAGTTCCTTCGTTCAAACAGCACTGATTTGTGTACGCACTATAAAAAACCGTCTCGTCTATGTCTTATGTATCTCGTTTGTTGTAAAAAGAAAAAAAAATTGCTCGATTTCTCAACATTTTTCTATACTTGATAAATTTTCACTTTCTTACATATTTTGTGCGTTTGCTTCGCGGAAAGTGAGCATCGCGTCTTGTGCATATCTTGTACACAACCCGTGCATATAAAATATATATATTACGTGTGTTTGTTTGTTGGGGGAGGATTTGTATGTGAGGGGTCAAAGGTTAGATAGAAAGGCTCGAAAATCGAATGAATTGTAAAAAATATATAAATGATTTTTTCTTACACTTTAATAAATCTGCTCAGTCACTAGAACCAGTGTCCCTTGACTCGAAATTCATCGGAATGAGCTAAATTTGTACTTTAGATGACTATTTTTCAAGATCTAGGATTTTTGTACTGTCAATGAGTTCCTATTTTCGAATTTTTAAGGTCAACACACGCCTTTCTAGGCTTTCAATGACTACCAGGATAGAAAAAATCCTGAATCCCAATAATTCTATCTTACATACCTTGAAAAATTGAAACATCAGACTCCTTCCAGAATAAATAAACAAAAAAATTGTTCTTAAACGGAAATAAGATTAGTAACAGAACTGTCAGATTCACTTTCTCTTTAAAATAAATTCATTTTTGATTATCATTTGTGGTTATTTGCTCAAAATTAATTACATCACGTTGTCTTGTATAGGTCCAGAAGAAAAACATCAAAAAACACGGATAATTTTCTTTTTAAATCAGTAAACTTTGGCAAAAATTTCGAAAATTCAAATACAATAAGATTTGAATTCCACATTCTGGACGTCACATTTTACATCTAAGTAATTTAAATTATTCATCGTGTCCGTTACTCCGATCGTGTCCGTTACATAAAAAATATATTCCTTTTGGATTTTTTTATTTTCGACAAAGAGATGAAGTGGCGCGAACCTAAATTAAAAAGTAAACAAGGTCATTCATAAACACACTCTCAGAAAAATGTAATCTCTTATATAGAAGTTCTGCAAATAAGATTTTCCCTCACCAGATTCCAATTTAACATTTTTATTTATTTATCAACAGTTGCTTTACATCACTATTCGAGAAACTCATCTTTCCTTTTAACAGATTTGTTTTTAAAATTGTTAAATGCATGGGAATCCTGAAAATATCAAAATCACAATGTTGTCACGTCATTCCATTCCATTATTACACACTCCTTTATTACATGTGATCTAACTTCAACATAGGTGTCCTATAAATTCAAAATCACAATGCTACATGTATGTTACATTTCACATGCCAAAAAAAAAAGTAATGTAAATGTAGTCAAAAAAACTTAAGACTAGATCACAAACACACACAAATGTCCACAGTCAGTGAATACACTCAACCCCTCTCTTCTTCAATACACCCACTCCCACATCAGTAACTCTCTCACATTCACTCACATCAACCATGCACAATTTGCCCAACTTGGCCAAATGTCTCAACCCCACATCGGTCACCATACACCGCGCCAGACTCAGGTTGACCAAACCTGAGCCACCATTGGCCAAGATGGCCAACCCATCATCAAAAATTGGGCAACAGTAGAGACTTATATCCCTCAGACTGGCCATTGAGGCTAGATAGAGCATGCCACTATTCGTGATGCCCACTTGGCCATCCAAGTTGATGCTGCAGAGCTTGTCCAAATTGGCCAGATGTCTCAGTCCCCTGTCTGTCACACGACCACTTCTAGCCAAATTGATACTACACAACTGGTGTAGGTTAAGGCTTATCAGACGCAGAGTGTTGTCGGTCACCATATTGCAAAACTGGAAGGACAGATGCTCCAATGGAAGACTGGTCACCAACCTGTCAATACTGACAGTACATCTAAAGATGCTGAGTGTCTTCAGTTTGGTAAGCCTTGAAATTGGCCAAGTTGTCCTCTCATTCACGCTGCACTCACACAACTCTAGACAGAGAAGGTTCTGAACATTGTCTGCCAAAAGAGCCATCAAATCATCGGTCAACTCAAATTCGCAATACCAAATCTTGAGGGTGGTCAGTAGTGGTAACTGGTGGGTGAAGGCCACCTGCAGAATGACATCATTCCTCAGATCATATTCATAAAATAAATTGATCCAGAGTTCATGCACTTGAGGCATACCCCACACAGTCTCCACTAGGATCTTTGTTGAGTGGACAGCCACCCGGTAAATTCTGCGTGTGCTCAGGCTCTGGTTCAAGACAGGGTTCACTCGGGCATCCTTCAGTTGAACTTCAGTGTTGCGCCACAGACAGGGAAGGTAGACCACGGACCACCAAGTGGTGCACACTTGCGCAACTGCACACTTATCAGCTGTGTCCAGAAATCCAAAGATGTGCACCATGATCTCTGGACACAGGCTGAAAATTGAGGTATCCATCCTGCTGATTGCTGAAGTATTAGAGTCACCCAGTTTATGAGAAATCTGTAAAAATGTTTAATAAAAAATTAAAACCACACATTAAAATCAAATGTATTGAACACTTTGCAGTGTACAACCATTGTCAGATTGCATTTTGCACATTGAACTAATGTATATTGCATTAGTTCCAATAGTCACAAATTTATGTCACTAGTGGAGTTTGAATTAAAAATATAATAATGCGAAATTAGTTTGGTTGCATACTGTTGCATTGCATCGATTCAACAATTCGAGATTACTGAATCAGGTTGTATAAAATGAAAATGGTGCAGTGCAACAAATTTCCTATCACTTTTCAAGTTCCTATATTAGTTTAGCATTTCATTAACCCTTTAACTGGGAATTGCTTTTCAAGAACCCACATTCTGTCTTACAATTAATTTTATAAAACATGTATTCTCCAAAACGTAAACATTTACAAAATAAACATAACAAAACGTATTTTTAAAATTATTTTTAAAATCTCACAACCTACCAGTTTTGGGCTAGCTGACAAAAAGTGCGGATCAGCAAACCGCATAAACGCGGCCTTGCCGGTTAAAGAGCTACTTAGGATGAAATTGTAATTTTGATTTTCAAATTTTTAAAGGCTCCTAATCTTCATCCTGTCTGGCCTAAGTGCATGTGACATATTGAACGCCAAAATGGCAGATTAACTCAATTGGATGAGACACACTGGGAATCGAACTGAATGCCTGAGGATTGACAATCCGTTTGTCCTAAAAGCAAAATGTCTGACCATAAAATGACGATTTGTAGTGTCAACACTTACCGGTGGTTGCTGAGGAATTCTCTCGACATTATCTTCCACAATTCTGGCCTTCTTCATGACGGATTCGCCGTTCTCACTCTGGGAGCTTAGAATATTCTTGTCAAAAGGATTGCCGGTGGTTGCTGTCAAATTCAGAAATTTTGGTCACAATCTTGAAGATTTTTTGCGTAACGACATCTACTACAAGACAGTATTTCGAATCATAAATCAAGAAATGAAATTTCTATAAAATTAATTTTTTATAAAAAGAGACTTGTCGGCGGACTTTAGATGGTGTCCTCCAATCTGCAGACTTTTTGAATGAATAAATGACGCGCCGCCACAAGTGCTCCAGCTGGACCCACATTCAAACAGGATTTTTATCTATTATTCTGCTTAGACAAACATTCAATTTAAAACACAAGTTTACATTTTTTTCGCATTTTAACTCATCTCTTATAAATTATTTCTAATTGATATAGTTCCTGCCGTATAAAATTATCACTTGTAATTAGATCTTCATGCAAAAATTATTATGCCTTGAAAGCAAGTTTCAAAATTTCTGCGTTACGCACAAAATTTCACTTTCATCATTTTGCATCATTCAAAATTTTCTGCGCATCGAATATCCACTGTCTCATAATTTTACTCAAAAATCACTAAATTTAAGAAAATGTTTTGTTTAAAAATCAATTTGCTACAACATTTTAGGATTCTTTTGACGCGTTAATTAATGAATCAAAATTTATCTTTAACCAAAATACTATAAGTTTTAAAGCCACACTTAATTATTTTGCGCTTCGCATCCGGATATTTATTATGATTTTTTTTAATTCTTCGAAAATTAAGTACACTTTGGCTGCATTAAAGAAACACTTTCGATGTAAATTTATAAAGAAATAATTGCAGGATTTTTCCTTGCACGCATTGCACATCTTTCTTTAGCCACCTTTAACATAATTGCTCGCTCAGACCAAAAATGAAACAATTTTCAAAATAAATAAATAACCGAAGGATAAGGAGGGTCTCACATTCCCCAGGACTCTAAACATAGATGGCATTGAAATAAATTATTTTCACTTTAAGCGACGCGAGAAAAAATCAAATCCTATATTATAAAACAGAGATTTCGATTTTGGTGTCCGGAGACAATACTAAACCATCATAGTTTGCTAGCGACGGAATATCAGATCTCAATTTTCAATATAACATAATAAAAAAGCGTTACAAAATGTTGGCCAATCTCCCTTTCGCTTCAAACTAAAAAAATGGCGTGTCCACATCAAAAGCATGATGTCGTCGTTTTTCCGAGACAACCAAACAAACCAGATAACAGTTTCAACCAAACACACAACATACACATACTGTTACC
>JAQGBY010004877.1:0-15698 GCA_034698785.1 Mycogona germanica | reverse complement strand
GCCTAAGCTCTGAGAGGGGTACAGAATCTTCCTGTTGTGATCCGTCACTTCAGTGAATTAAAAAAAAAAAAAAATTTAATAATTTTCACTGCAGATTCGTGTTTAATATGGAGTTGAAATAACTCATTTGATTAGAGCACAGTTCGCTTCTCTATGTATTTTGTTTTTGCAGTAATTCAAAATTGTTATTATCTATAGAGTTCGTGGTTCATGGTAGAAACTACGAGTTATCATCGATTATTATTTCATAGTGTATAATTGATTTTTGGTCGATGTTGGGGCACGGTATGGTGTGTGGGGGGAAGTTCGAAAATCACTGCGTTACATAAGGGTGGTGGCTATTAGATGCGCGACAGAAATTTCTGAAAGCGTTGATTTTCACACGACCCCCTCCCTCCTCCAGGCATTCGAGCGGTTCGTCCACATCACGCCCGCGCCAAACACACCGAGGCTCTTAAGAGATGGTGCCGGATGATGGTTATCGGCACCACGCAAAATCCCGAATTCCGTAGCGCCGGTAATGTTCATTGATTACAAGTTTATCATTTCGCGCAGCATTCGACGGAGGCCGCCGTTGTCTCCTGCACTGATCCTGGGCGAGCGTGCCTTGCGCGGGTGTTGTATGGAGCAGACACGCGCGCGCGCCGGCCGCGCCCCCTATAATGTGCTCCGGTGTAATAACCGCCAATCATTTACCCGGGATGCCGTTTCCTATATCGGCTACCATAGTCCCATCGGTAAACTTCCGCGTACAAGATGTTGATGTACAGGGGTGCAGTATGATTTTTTTTCTGTCTACCCTCTTCTATCCTACCGAGACCCTCGCTTAATCGAAGAAACATTTATTCGTGTTTGATAAAAAATGGCTAGTAAATGGTATTTACTAATTGGATAGATCGGCTATGTACAGTAGATCAAAACCTAAAAAAAAATTGATTTTGAATAACGATTTATTTAATCATTTGGCATTGGTGATGGAATTTCCGGCAGTCAGATGACGTCCATGCCGCTTAATTGCGTTTACAACAATTTTATTTTTGGATTGCTTTGATAAGAACACAATTTTGGAATACACGTTATGTTATGTAGTTAGGGAGACCTGTGCATTAAGGGCACAGTTGTCCTTTGAAGCAGGTGGGCCTGGCAGTTTATCAATAAGACATTAATATATTCTTGCAATTGGTGTCGTAGTGGAGTGACGTGACCTGAGCAGAAAAGCGCTCCGCACTCAGGCAGTGATATTTACAGTAAAATTTGTGATTGAGGGTTTGGTTTTCGAAAGGACGGCGTGTGGGCGGAGGGGGGGGAGACAGATGTTGCTCTTAGTGCCAGCTGGTGTTGCGTATGGCTGATATATATTCAATAGTTCCTGCTTCACGTCTGTTCTTTTTATCCTGATGTCAGTGGCGTATTCGTATTTGCGAATAAATATAATCGGTTCGATGTTGATTGATCATTCTCAATATTTTTGCCTGGTTTCATTTTTATAAATTGTCGTTAAAGACATAGAATGCATTGGCACTGGCCACAATCACTTGTTGGAGTAGTTGTTCTTTACGGACAGCCGACGGGCCAATATGGCGCACGCGTTTTCGGTTTGAGGCGCCGATGACGTCACAGAATCGAGCTATTTTGTTAAGAATAGTTCAGCGTGCGAAGTGGCAGCTCAATTGTTGCTCGTCTTGATTACTCTTTTAGTAGCAACAATTTTTGCGCCGACCTACTCGCATACACCACAAACGCGAACGTGTATTTCGTCTATGCATATTTTTGATTTACGATTTAGTTTATACTCGAGTATTGCGAGGGAAGAGGGGAGCGGTTGCTAATCGAATTTTTGTTGTCCAATTCTTCTTTTTATCATAATCATAATTCCATACAGTGTTTTCTAATTAATGGAGGAATGTGTAATATTGGAAATTCGAGAATTAAATTTTAATAAACTATCGAATTTGTCGCCGACTTTAGATTGTGTCCTACTTACTCAATTGTAATTGTTGGACAAGTTTTAAATTTTTTAGTAGAGTGATTTATCATTGTTTTTCTTTAAAACAAAATTGAAGCCGAGAAAGCGCCAACGGCAGATTGATAGTCCAAAGACATTCGATAGTGCTGTCGCGGACCATTCACATTTGCCGAGTCGATAATTGCCACCCTGGTCACTTGTGAGTGCCATGTCCATAATACGCGACGACAATTGAAACCCCGATTGGATCCCCCGCCAGTTACAACGGCGAAACCCGTCCTCAGTATCGATGGAACTATAGATGTGTTGAGGTTCGTCACGATTGATACCGCATCAATAGGTGTGACGTCACTTCACGTTCGCGTTACGTTCTAGGTGGAGTGACGCGTGGTGTGCGCGTGTGACTTCACGCTCTTTTCGTTCGCGAACCGCAAAGTTCATCGACTTTTGTTGTTGTTACCGCTGGCTCGCCTGTTAATAATAGGACTCTATTGGGAAATTAATGCCCGTCCGGATAATGTATAACGCGCGAGGCTGGAAATAAATGAGGAAGACAGTGGGGAGGGGTGCATCTTTCCGGGGGGAGGGGGGTAGGGCAGAAGGAAGGTGAACCTCTGCTGGTGATGGATGGAGGTGAATTCTTTTCAGAATTCTCTGGGAATTTTATTGATGAAGATCGCCTCATGAAGGAACCGAGTACAGAAAAAAAAAATGGTAGCTTGCAGCCGTGCTAACGATTGCATTCCTCGCTACACCTGCAGCCGATGATTGGAGGTTTTCAATAACAGGAAATAGATATTTTTTGCCATTGTTTGGGCTGGGAACAGTATGCTGCAATTAACCAGTGATTATGGTGCTCCTGTGGGCTGCTATCGCTTTAGGCACCAGAGATTAACTGTTACGATTTTATAGCCAATAGTTGAAGTCTTGGTCAATAGTTCCTGTCTTGTTTCAAATTAAGTCGATACACCGGTCCAGCTACGTTTGAGTCAGGAGTTAGGTCGACAATGGTAATGTTTTCTTTCTAGCATTTAGTTTTCGCTAATTATTCAGGTGAGATCGACAATTCTCAGACAATTCACCGCTTGAGTATCGATCTGCACCCTGTACATGTATGTCCTTATCTAGTATTTTTTACTCAGTTATACAGTCCTGTAGATACAGCAAATTTTTGATTGGTATTAATTTGAAAATACATTTTTACAATTATTTTCTAGAATTATTATAATATTTGAAGAAAATATCAATTCAACTGGCGAATTCATCTTTGGTGTAAGTTCAGATATAACTTGAAACGTGAAGCTTGGCAAAAAATTAGGAATACTGTCGAGGTTTCTGGTTGAGGTGGTCGAAAAATAAGCGAATGAAGAGAGTGGGGATTGGTGAAAGGCTGGATTTAGGGGGGGGGGGATTGTGACATGTGATTGAATTTTATCTTGACTTACTCATATCCGAAAATATACGCTTGTGCGGTGTGTACGCATTTCTGTGAATACCCGCGTTCAAACGCCCCTACACTACTTGTAAATCGAAAAACCTACTGCTGGGAAGACGAGGTATATCGTCGCGAGACCCAGATGCTTTTTTTGAATTGTTCTTTCTTTGGATTTCCGTCGATTTTTACGTTGACATCTTAAATCGTGATTGGGGGGGGCAACACTGATTGAATTGATTGTTCGCTAGTCACACATGATTAGCTGACCCGTGTTGGGCTCATACAGCCGACTATGACCTTGTCGAGACCAGAACAAAATGTTTCGTCCGAGAAGACTTCAACGAACACTGACAAATATTATATCCTTTTAAAACATCTGACTCGTCGCCGACTTGCTGGTTGAGTGTCAGACTTGTGGTGCGTCGTTTCACTGGTTCGATACCCGTCGCGGGCGCTCGTTTATTCGATTCCTGTGTATTCGATGAAAATGCACTCTAGGAATAGTGATTATAAACTGAAGTACTGAGTGGGGTTACAGAATGTCCTCTGGTGCTATTCTCAGTCCAGATGAAAAAAAAAATGAATAATTATTAAAAACGGTGGTGAATTTAAAAGAAAGGGAAGGTCGAATCTCGATTCTAGGTTTTTTACTCCTGATTTTGTCGCGATTCTTGACTGAGACCAAGTTGCTTGGACAAAACTTGTTTGGTGTAGACGCGTCGAGAATATTTAAGAACTGACATTTCTCGTCTCGTCTCGAGTAAAAAACCTCACAACGCCGAGTCTCAGGAGAGGATACAGTCTGTTCGACCTTGCCTGCTCACATTCAGCTCCATCGACAGGGAAATGGAAAAAGGAGGGAGTGACGTGGGTGGGCTTCATGCACTGTAGGAGTATACTCGTATATATATTTATCTGCGGGAGTTTGTAATCTGTTGCCTTTTCCGCCTCATCTCGGTTAAATGCGCGGTTGCTTGGCGCGCGCTTCATGATTTTATTTACTGCCCTCGCCCGTGGCCCCCGCCAGGGTATAAATCCCCGCCAGAGATGATTGAATTTCAGTCGGGCAGAAGGCCTGTAAATCATCGGCGAGGGGGGCTCCGAAAGTAAGGCCCCCTTCATTTTTGAACAGCTTGGGATTTTGGCTACACTTTCACCAGCCCACTTGCAATTTTTATTTTCGCTGAAATATAGGTGGCATGGAGACAATCGTGATTGATATCTTAGTTGCACTGACCAGGCATGAGCAGGGTGCGTTGAGACATTGAATAAAATCGGCCAGTACGTACTAGGGTAGGAGAGTACCGAGCATTCTCGAATAGCTATTCGCCCATCTCACATGTGCGCAGGAATCTCAAATGCGTTGGAGGGGGTGCGTTGTGCTATCAATATCATTCGGCCACGCGATCTGTATTTCAGGAAATCTGCTGCGATTTCGAATGGGTATCTCAAACATAATTTAAATTTCTTAAGAGCACAGAAGTACGGTGTAACTAGGGTATTAGAAAAACGATGTTCTGGGCATTTCGCTTGGCACGACGCTTAGCGCCATCTAGCGAGCAACGCTGTCTGATCTGGTGCGTTTTTCCAGGTTTAGATATAAAACCATAACGAGTAAAGGAGAAGTCGGGTTTTCTTTTAAAATCGGATTTAAAATGTAAGTTTAATGAAATTCAAAATTATGTGATAAATTTGATAATGTTTCATGTGGCATTTCAGTTTGGTGTATTTGGTCAGACCATTTAAAATGACCAATATTAGTTTTCCGGCCACCAGTAATGTTGTGTTGGGTCAGTATTTAATATCGAATATTTATTTGTGGTTTAGTACTAAAAATTTTGGTCAATTTTGGCGTTGTTATTTCTTCTACCTGGTTCTCTTGTAGACGTTTGTTTCTTGCTATATTAAATACAAAGTAAACATTTTGTGAGAGATTTGTGTGCAATTACAAATAAGGGGGGTAACATTTCCAAAGGAGGGTGTAGGATAAGGAACAGGGATAAGAGTTAGTGTAGGACTGGATTTGGAATAAGGAAAAATGATGTGGATTGTCTATATTGAAAATGTTAGTTCATTTGTTGGGTTTTCTTAGTAAACGTTGTATTGACTTGGTTGTTAACAGAAATAAAGTAACACAGAAGTTAATTATTTTTTGCTGAAATAATTTTGTGAGTTGAATAAATATTCAGAAAAAATTCTCACAAAGTGCCTAAACACTGAGAGGGGCACAGAATCTTCCTGTTGTGACCCGTCACTTCAGTGAATTAAAAAAAACTGGTGGTTTTCAATATCTATTATTTTGTGGCACTATACCGAATTTACAATTAAAATGTAGATTAATTAAAAATTAGTTCTATGTTTATGGCCTTTTTCCATTTTCGAAATTTGGGTAGTCGAATTTTTTTTACGTGAGACTGGGCTTTACTATAAAAACAAGTGGCGCTCACGTCGTCTTGTCCCCATTTATGTGTCCGTTGGTAATTTTGGCCACCGCATTACGATACAGGCAAAGGATTACCGTAGAGTCGTGCTAACGATTCTAATAAAATAGGTAGTACTAATAAAATTGTAATATGGAGAGCCAACCAATGAAAAGTCGTGCCCCAGTCAGTCTCAATCAGGACCGAGATGTTCCTGATTAATCGCGCCTATCATGTGTTGAGAGTGAGCAAGAAGTCGCACTATAAAGTTATCTTTATCGAGGCGGCCCCCGATTTGCAGTGCAGTTTTTCGTTCATTCTTGTTGTTCTGGCGGTTTGCTTGACTGTGAGATATGCAGTGTTGTGGGGAGGAGGGGGTCACAAAGTTATTTTGTAACGAGTTTTCAGTCATTTTATTTGTGGAAACGGGGGCCGCGTGTAATGCGGCGTTGAGTGTGCGCCAACTTCGTGGAAACACTCATGGTGCATCGCCTATTACCGGGTCTGGCTGGGTTTCAATGTTCGATTTAAATTCAGGGACGTGTTGGGTTATGTCAGACGGTAGGCTGTATTTTTCCAATCAACGTTTAGGAACGTCCTAATAATATGTGCATTTTAAAGTTATACTCAAATTGGCAATCAGAAGACATTGCTTAACGGTGAGACTATCATTATGGAGTATGGAAAAATTATAAATTATTACAATTTGGACGAACGGCAGACAGGATGAAAAGGCAAGGGTTGATTTATTAGAATTATCGGTTGAACTACGTGCGAACCATTGATTCGTGCTCTTTGTCTGACATGCGGTTAAACAAATAGACATATCATATTTGATGGCAAAGGTCTCCCCGGCAACCTATTTATTCTGTCAATATTAGAAAATAATTTCATGACAGCTCGAACAGATTCTTCGCGTATTTCAATGAGAGTTTCAACCGGACGAAATTGCGCACCCCTCGCGAGCGTGGTTCCATGTCGGTGGAACCTCCACTCTGTCGATTCGGATTTTATTCGCTGACTGTTACTCCTAAAGCAGGCAATAAGTGCTGCTCTAAAGCCCATATTCGAATTTGAACGCTGCTATATTTTTAATGGGCCTTTCTATACAGAACTCCTCGAAAATGCCCGGGACCATGTTTACGTGCTTGCTCTGCCTCCTTGAAATCTCCTTTCAGGCCCCACCTCCCCCTACCTCATCCAACCTGGGAGGATTGAATTTCCAACGATTGCGTCGCCACCGCGGTAAGGGTCGGTACAGCACACACGATACAATCTGATAAGAATTATGAATATTATATATACAGGTAAAACTGGTAAAAAGACAAATCTTTCAATCCGTCATTTCAATGCAGTCAGGTCAATCCTGTGCAAACGGGAAGCATTTAATTTCAATTGAACTAGTGCGTGCGTTCACCGATCGTGGCGCTGGTGGCGTTTTTCGATGGATTGTTCTATTAGTCGAAGATTGTGCCCTTTTGATGAACGACGTGTTGAGAAACTTCCCTGTATGGCGCATGTGCATTGTGTGATTGCCTCCCGTTAGGTGAATGCACATCGCAAACGCTTCTTGCTGGCGGCAGATGAATTTCTCTTTCGCGTTTCTGCACAATGTGAATTTATTTTCCTCACAGTGAGGAGGGGTTGCCTTATTTTTGTGTCTCAAAAGTAGACAAATATTCGCTGTCCTACGCTAAGCTGCTTATAGCTAGTAGCTGCGCGGGCCCTCACGTAGGCTAACTTCATGTTGGGGGTGTTCTTGTTGTGATGTTATTCTGTCTTTTTTATGTTCCACGAACAGACTTATATTGCGATGAACCGGAGATTAGCCATTTTTATTTCTTGCGTTCGCCGCAAAGAAATGGAAGGTAAGACACAGGAAGCTACACCAAAATATGTCTACACTAGGCCTACAATCACACTATCGCCGATGATTTCCGCCGGTAGCGGTCGCATAAATTTGTTCTCTAACCGTACACCTCTTTTTGAATGTGCGGCGGGAAAATAAAAATAGGAAAAAGAAGATGGTGGACGTGCCATTGATGGGTTGCCTGGACCGGAGCAGCCAGCGCTCGAAGTTGTACAGCATATCGTAAATAATCGATATTTTGATTAGGATTTCAGAGTGTTACCGTACAGGAAGAAGGAAGGAAAAGTAATCTATATTTGCGGAGCAATTTTAAATCTATTTGAGGAGTAGTGTTTATATTGGGCACCGAGGCAATATATCGTTGGCCAGAAGGTATGTGGGTCAGAAAATCATAAGCCGTGTTTGATTTCACCACAGGGGGGAGGAGGAGGGAAGTTCAAACTGAGAGGTGGCGCTGAAGCGCATGTTTTTTTGTAAAAGAATCCCTCAGGGATTCCTTGCCATGGAAACGTTCTAGTAAAAATTCGCCTGCTCCTTTCGTTCTCTGAAGGTTGTTTCACGCCCAAAACTTACTTTTAGCATTTCCTCTCCAATCTCCTTGAGAGCGCAGATTGGGGCAGGTCAATTCTTTTTAAACTACCTAATCTTTCTAATAGCAACAACAGCAACCTGACTGTAATTTCGTAAATTCTCGAGGAGACTGTTTTGCAATTTAGATTTTAAAAACAAGTTTCATATTCGATTCGACGAAGAAAGAAATCAAGTTTTTCTGTGCGGCAGTTAATCTCGAATATATCGAGAATCGGTTTTCGAAATATTTAAACAATTTTCGGAAGAAAAATTCCGAAATTGATAGCGTCAATTCTTTTGTTTTTAAGTTTTAAAACATGATTTTCAATATCATATAAAAATATTTTGCATTCTGGAGAGAGAATATATTTTTGTTTACGCTTTGTTTTTAAAGATGTCCAAATGCCAGCTTGGTTTGATGGCACACAATCCCAATTGGTGTAACAATGAAGGGAACGGTTGTTGTTTTGTTTTTCATTTCTCGGTCGCCTGATTTTGAAAAGCAAATCTTGGCCGACAAGCTTGTACAGCTGAGCCTATTTTTCTTAAACCCCTATTCCTTTCGAGTCGTCTTTGAAGATCTTATGGATCCTCTGTTACTCGAACGTCCAATTTTTTTTTGGAAACCTGTATCCCAGATTTCTGGTAGCGGTCTCATAAGGCATCTGCAGTACTGTGTAAACCAAGCGCACTGCACCAGTCTTTCTTAAGGGCCATCTTGCCAATGGAACATTTCAAGTTTTTACATCACGGAGTCGCAATTCTGTTGAATTCTCCGTGGTCCATGGAAGCCATGTAGACCACCCGCTTCATTCTCTGATTAAATCGCCGTCGTACGTTTGCTTTTGTAATTGGCAATTCCAGAGAGGAAAACGTAGGAGGCTCCATCGTGTAAATGGCTATTTAAATGTGTTGCAATGAGAGTGGCTGGAGCGCTCTCTGATCCAGAATTACTATTGAAACACAATGCATGTGGATAAGTCAATGCTGCACAAGTCTGCAATGGTACCCTTAACAAGTGATTTATTTGACCACATAAATAATTTAAGGGGATTCAATTTAAGATTGCGTAATGGTAATTGTGTTTCTGAAAACGTCAAACGACATTCGGTCCTTTGAGGTTTTCTTGTGGAAAGCGTGTTTTAAATATCTGATATGATCGGGCGCTGCGGATGTGGCTAAAATTGTGACGTCAGCGACATTCATGTCGTCAGGCACCATCCCGTTCACCGCCAGTGTCGTATCATTAGTGTAAATTTTGAGTGGTTTGCTCGTGTGCGCATGCATTCTGTTGTCAAAAGGCAATTAGCATTTTTTTCTCCCCTCCACCACAAACTTACTCGGCTACAGTTTTCGTGGTGAGCTAATTGAGTTGCGGCTAATCGCTCGCCGAATGTACGAGCGACATTCAAAAATGGTCTCTCTTTCGTGGAGGTGGGTTTTAATTACCAGAATGTAACGGGTCGCCGCTACTGCCACCTTAAATTACCGAAATTTCTGAGATGGGGGCGCTGCTTTCATTGGCTCTGTTCATTGTCACAAGTTTAATTTTCATTTTCATACGTTTTCTTGTTTTCTCGAATCGAGTCTTGTATACACTTTTATATTTTCTAGGATATTTGTAACTCTGTTATTTGCATTTTTATATTCGTAGTCGAACTGAACAACAGATGGCGCTGCCACCAGCAGCTAGTGGTTCCATGTGTTGCAATGTAAATTTAGAAAATCTTGAAAATATTTGTAAACTGGGATTAACACTCGCTTGATCAGTGGTTTGCAACTTCTAATCTAAATGCCCCTCTTTTGAGGGTTTAATCCACATTTTGTTCGCTTTATTGTTTCGGGTTTTATGATCTTATATTGCCGGATGTTTTGTTTTTCGTGTATTAAATAGTAGCACCATTATAAAAAAATTGATGTGTTAAATGCACATCATCTTTTTTCATCGAAGCTACCTTTCTATGAAGTGGTATTTATTATTGATTTATTGTTGTTAGTCGCTTTATGCGGAACTCGCTATCTCAGGTTCGAAAATCATGCTACTTTTTTGTTGTTAGTTTCCACCAATAAAATGGGCGTCCGGTATTGTAGATATCCCTCATCAAATGTATGTCCGATATATATTATTTTTCGCTCATGCCGGCAATTGTGATGAATCGCGAGTGCGATCGATCCGTATCCGATTTCTTGTTTCCCATAATCGATAAATCGATTCAGCTTGATGCATTGGCAACGTGAGCACTGGCCGAAATCGGCGTTGCGGAACCACAAAATAAATTAAGTTTCCATTACCTTTTATCGGTATCAAAATTTCTTTCAGCTGAGACCGCTTCAAAAACTTCTGTTAGCAGAAACAGTGAAAAAGTAGATTTTATTATTTAATATGCACAATTCTTCAATTTCAAAATGAATTACGATCAAATATATATATTTTTTAAATTGATTTTATCTGCCAACTTTTATTAGATATGTGCTAGGGCTGCTGCGATTTAACACGAGCTTTTGAAGTAGCTAATTTAATGGGACGCCACCAGAGGGCACTAATAACTGTCATGCCCAGAGGTGAGCGTCTCCACCGTAGAGCGTTCGTGGGCTTCCTTCCCTTTGAGTTCTTCTAATTGCTTTCATGATTTTCATTGATCCGCCGGATTTTTCAATCATTTTATTACCGCACTCAATAATAATCTACCGCTGAGTTTAGCATTTATCACTCCGAATCCATGCAATGTACATGTACACGGCGAAGCACTGCTCGCCAATTAACACTTTCGGATCCAATTCACGATCGATTTCCGTTAAATATTCCACCGGGAGGAAAAAAAGATCCCCTGTTCGGTTATTCACCGCTAACGATGCAACCGAATTCTGGCGACACCGTTGCCGCCTGATGAAGGGGTTTCTAATTGGGATCAAAGAATTGGAAAAGGTTGGATGGGCGGAAGCCATCAATTTTTCGTGTAGACTATTTGTTTTTACAAGGACATTCAGTATAGACATTGTTCTTTTTTTAAAAATAAACGATGTGTCGTTGTTTTGTAATGTTTGCGTGGTGTAATCCTTTTAATTTTATAAGATTCAATCGGTAGCAAAATTTGCTAACTTTATTCGATAATAATTTTTTGATTTCACTCCTTCCTGGACACTGATAAATTGTCTGCCAAGAAGAGTTTCGATTTGTGGCAGCCATTTTTTCTTTTTCTGTTGAAGCCGATCTTGTTTCGCCGTTTGCCTCGTCACGTATCCTTAACTTTCTTTTTTCCCGCAATCCTTTTTTTCACTTTTTTTCATTCGGTACTCGATTAGTTAAACGGAGTCTAGACTACCGAAAGGAAATAAAAAATGTGCCGATAAGAGCCCTCCTACGTGATAAACAAATTCGGATTTATACGAGCTTTTATCGTGCATAATCTTGTTCACCAGGTTCCATAAAATTCCACCGGAATGACTGCGCACCTTCTACAGAGTATACGCTGCACATCTCCGATGTGAGAATTTGTGCAAAACATGGACAAATAAATTAAGGCACCCAACAAACGTGTACACAAAATATCAAATGTCTATCTGTGCCCGTTTCGAATCCGATTCATCAAAAATTATACTAGTGCGCTTCAGCACGCCGAGACGGATGTGAAACAAAATAAAATAATTTTAATCCATCAGGTACAGCAAAACTTGTAAACATTGATTAAAGTGTCAGACATTAGACATTTTCGAGCTGATTTTTTATCATCTCTTTCTTGTTCGATGCTTTTGCTTGAAAAATCCAATCCCGATTTGTTGCACGTTGTTTACAGCGGGCTTAGCTTCCAAGTCTATTTGGGTTTAATTGCGAAGTTTACTCTGTTTATACTTTCTGGTGTTCGTCGTTGCAGCTGGCTCTGGCAACTTTTACGTTTCAAGTAAGCCATTCGCGCACTTCCGAAATGTCTTGTGCACTACTTGTACTTGAGACCCCCCCAAGTTCTCCCATATAGTAAATGAAGTTGAGCTTTCCGAGCGTCTCTATTGACCATCGCGGAAAGACGCATTCACTTAATCTGCAAATTCCGGTTACTTCTGGCGATTGTTACGTATATATAAGTGTTATCCTCCATTTTTTTTGCCCTTTTCAACAATTCGCGTTTCTAATTATCACTAGATGGCGTTGCTGTCACCAACAACTATGCCCAGTATTGAACTTTATTTTCATTTAACGATGATCTGTAATTATTTTAAAATTATTTTCGCGAGCCATCTGTGATGTAATGCGGCCGAAATTAAATGTATATATTCCGACAGTGTTTCACTATCGAATCTCTTTAAGGGTTTTTGCAATCACGGTTCAGGCGACACGTTCAAATCCCTACAATTATTTATAGTATGAACGATTGAGTCAGGGTCTCAGTATATTGTGAGATTTGTTCCTCTGTAGTTCATCGAATTAAACGGTTTCTTTCGAAAGCAAACTGCATTTAAAAGTAACGGTTTATTGCGTCGGTAATGCGTAATCTAGCGCCGACTTTACTAATTCAACTTCAAACTTGAGTGCGCTTTGTCTAATCTCCCGAATCGCGCTTGGCTAATTTGACGTTTTGTGTCTTTCATTTTTTCTTCTCTATCTCGTTCGCAGATCCCCATTTTTTACAATCAACCAACCGAGAAAGTGACTAAACCGCCGACGACACCATTCAAAGGTTGACTGGTCGACCGCCAGGGAGCGCGGCGTGGCCACCCCACCCACCAGGTTGCGCCATCACCAGAACGCTCGAGGCGCCATCCCACGGACAACGATCGCTAAGAAAGGTGAGGCCGGCGCCGAAGATTGAGAGACGGACGGCGGGGCAAAAAGAAAGAGAGATGATGCGCGGCGGCGGCGCCCCGTTCTCGTCGTTGCCTAGCAACGAGATCGCAAAGCGCGCGCCACTGCTACCTTGCGGATGAGTGCGTGCTCGGCGGTTTTGAGTGCGCGCTCTCGGCGGCGCTTTTCGTGCCGAGCGCATTCGGTGTCGACCGATCGGCCGATGCGGGAGTTTCGTTGCCCCAACCGCCGACGACAAAAACCTGTTGTGCCCCACACCAGCGTGTAAGAAGTGCGTGGATTTTTGGCCGATTTTTTGGTGGATTTTTTGGGCCTGGGGTATGACGTTCGCAGCGCTCGTCGGATCTAAAAAAATTCGCGCCTGAAATTTTCCAAAAAAAAAAAATCAATTGAGCTAAGAAAAATATTTAAAAGATATTTTCGTGTATGTATTGTGAGTTTCTAAAAATGTTCGCCGAGCCATTACAACCCGATAGTCGATATGCGCAACCACTTGTGACTTGTGCGAGTCGCAGAAATTTGCGCGGTATCGATCCGATCGATATGCCCGCGTATCGATTATCGCGATCGCCGTGTTGGCTGCCGCTCGGATCGTCGTCGTCGACGTAGATCGAAGACCGGAAGTGCACAGAATAATTTACAGAAAACAAAGTGCGTGTGTGGATAGCATCAATTCTGTGAAAAGTTATTTATCTTTTGAAGAAGACCAATAGAAAAATATAGTCTGAAGAAGACGAGTGTGTTTCGCGAGTGTGTATGTGTGTTTTGCCCGCGAGGGGGCGCTGTTGCCCCGCCACCGGATTACGTCGAGCATGTCAGCGCCACCCGGCGACGTGTGGGTGCACTACGTGGTCTCCGCCATCAACCAGCGGTTGCGCGACGGCTGGAGCGCGGCATCGGCCCGCGACGGACGCATCTTCTACAACAAGTGAGTTTTCTGTAATTTCGTTATTCACTTTAGCAAGTAGGCCAATGCGCCATCTTGTCCGTACTCCGAATCATACACGGGTTTTTTATTATATGCTGCTGCTTCTAGAGGGAGAAACTTACATTCCAAGTTTCTTAAATACATCCCCTGATTTGATCTAATATGTCAGTGACGTCGCCAGCCAAGAAACTGTTTTGGCTACGTTGCAAAATAATAGAATTTGATGGATGGTTGGTTGCAGAAACAGCTTAAAATGAAATTGTGAATTTATGTGGACACTTTTCAACGGCTAGACGAAATGACAATTCCAACGAAATGAAAATTCGCGTATATTTTCAGGAAAAATCTTTAAAATATCTAATAATTGCGAACTTATATGATTTGAAGGACTTTTGCAGGGAGTTTTGAGTTTAAATTTAATTGAGTTTGGTGGAACGTTATTTTATGCAATGTTTTCCGCTGTAGGGTTTGTGTACTCTATTTATTCTGATCCTGTAATTAAAATTGCAAATTACATGGAAGAGTTTCTCCGCGCCATCACCAGGTGATTAAACTGCCACAATGGTAGCGCGCACGGTAATTGTATTTATCGTTAAGATGGCGATACATTTGCGCAAACTTATTTGAATAGAGTAAAAATGAAATTATTTTTATGAGATCACGAAGGGAACGAATTTTATTTGTTCATGTAACATCCTAAGATCTCGGATTAAATGGCGTCATATTTCGTGAAGAAAACCTATTCATTTAGGTTCGTTTATGATAAGTGACATCTGATACAATCAAACGCAGTTATTCAATCAATAATAACTTTAATTTTTTTTATAATTCACTTTAGTGTAATATCACTACAGGATTTTCTGTACCCCCACTATGGCGAGGGGCACATTCTCATCAGTACCCCGGGATCAAATAATTATGTACTTACCTGTATTAAGGGGGAACTTTGTAAATGCTTGATTCCAAATAAGCCACATCAAAAATAATGACCGATCTACTGAATCATCATCATCATATAATTTGGAATTGTTGGAATTGTGTGTATTTTTGTTCAGATTAGTGATTTAAAAGTAAAATTATTTGAAAAACGACACAGCTGTACACAGAACGCTGTACCACCGGTCGTGTATTTGCTCCTGTCTCCAGTCACGTTTATCACCATCACTGTGCACGAGCATCGCGACAGTTGGGATAAAATCGACATCACAACTGATACTATCGATTGTTGGCAGACTGATTCTCTGAAACACCACCGGGGGGACTGTCGTGCATGGTACGTTCACGTAAATGCTAGAATTATCTTTCAATTGCCCCCCCCCCCAACTCACACAACAGACCCTTCAATCCCGGTCTCACATTAAATCGGCATCGGCACAGTCGGAAATGTGCTCCTGTACGATACTACTAATTCGGCGGTCCTTTCGAGCGGAAAATCGGTTTTGCGCGTTGCCTATATAAATTATTCACACCTCTACTGTGAGCCTCGTCCATTCTGACGTGTACTCCGTAGCTGTATGTCTCCGTACCCCAGCTGATATACATTGGTCATATTGGGAACTTCCAGTTGTCACCAGAGACCTTTTTAACATTTTTTTCCTGAGTTACAATTACAATTACAATATTTACCCACAAGAAGCCCCCAAGAGAGGGGCCTATGGCGGGGGTCGAACGACCAGTTGTATCTGAGCTATTTGTTAAGGAGGTCCAGAAC
>JAQGBY010004876.1:0-15706 GCA_034698785.1 Mycogona germanica | reverse complement strand
TTTATTAAAAAAAAAAAAAAAAAAAAAAAAAAAAAAGCCCCAGATCCGTGATTTAAGCTTTGGCTGATTGGTTTATTAATTTTCAAATAAATTGTCATTAGTAGACTAAAATAGCAAATAAAAGTTAGTAAAAATAAAATGGTTATTTGAGGACTGAATATATTTAATAGTTGGAATAATTGGAAATGATCCGGCCTCACTGATCGGAAGTCCAGTGATCGAATCCCAGTAACTTCATTATTATTCACAATTGTTCGCCACCCTTGTCTTCCGTCCGGCGCTGTCCCGGATGTGACATCCAATCAGCTACTTACTGTTCAGATTTTCCAAAAAAATGCAAATGCATTGAAGAATAATGGATATGCGATTTAAATATGAGAACTTTTATTCATTACCATTTTAGTCGTTAATTGACGACGTGATAAAGGCCACAGGCTATCCGAGAAATTTGTTTCTTGTGGGAGCTCTTCTGCAAGGTCTCAAAGATGAGGTATTATTTTTTCCCCCTTCATTGGAAATTCCTCATAATTCAATGTTTGTTTTATGCTTTGCCAACCATCACGCTTTTTAGTTATTCAAAAGGAGTTTTCAGTGCAACAATACTTTTACAGATGAAAGTGGGACGTCCAACACCTCATAGTCTGGGCAGGTCATTCGATGAATTGGAAACTTTCTGCATAAAACTGTATCATTTCTTTGTCTCGATTTTTCCTGCAGTCTTGGTGCCGACAGGTTTGTCTTGGTTTAAGTGAATGTCAACTTTAATTAGAAAGTGAACGACAATTCTCTTCTACATGTATTGTCTAAATCTTTGCATTTTTTATTATATAGCTCATACGTTGGATGCCCTACTCGGCATTATCGAAAAGAAGGTCTCTGGACAAAAGCCGCAACTCAAAGCTTACTGGTTCTTTACGGTAGGCATTAACTATCGATAATACTATCGATGAGTCTCATATTACCTATAAACCTGAAACGAGTTAACTGATTGAACAAAAACAATAATTGTCATGCACAAAGCGATACTTGAATTGTTTGAATAGGGATTTTTGATCTTTTTTGTTTCCACCAGCATGATTTCATGATGAGCTGCTTCTTGGAATGTCTGTGCGACGATTTTGAGCGACCAGGTTTCGTGGGTACCTTGTTCTTCGAACTTCATAAGCATCCCAAAACGGGCGATCTCTTTGTGATGGTAATTTTTAGATAGAATTTTCTTTTTTAAATTAATTAACAATGTTTTTGATATCGTCAATATTTATTGAATTTCTTAAGAGAACCATTTACCGATATGTGTTTGATCTTTTCAGATAGTCTACAAGACTGGACTGAAATGTGAACAAAGAGATGTGAAGCTTCGCGGTTGTCCAGTTATGTGCCCCGTTAAGGACTTCGCGAATGTCTTGAGAAATTTCATAAGTTTTTATAAATTGTAAGGGTTTGACTTGGACAAGACGTTTAACAATATTGTATAATAGGAATGTGGGTTGTGGGTTTAAAAATGTGGGTTGTGCCATTATTAAGAATAAAAAATAAAAAATAAAACCGGTACTGTCTAACTTGGGTAATAATAAATATGAAATTTACACGGGAGATGTGAATGTGGTAAATTTGTTAGATGTGAATCGTCATAGTCTTAGCTGTAGCGTCAGTTTCACATATCTAATTTAATTTTTTCATTCTCTCCAAGAGTTCTCGCCAACTCTTGTTAGTCATTTTTCGTCCGGCCTGTCCCGGACACAACCCCCACTTTTATTAAAAAGACGTTTGTTAACAAAAATGAATTACATTTCCAAGTTTTACATGTTACGTTTACTTTGCATGTAAAAGATCTGTTATATTAAACGACACTTAGTATTTTTGGAATGAAAATCTATTCTAAATAAATGAAAATTGATAATCGTTTGAAATGCTAAAGGTTGCTGGGGGTGTACTTCATGTGCAAAGCAACTGTAAGCTTCTGAGAGTTCGCTGCGAAATGTTATCAATAAACAATCTTGAAATCAGTCGTTCAATAATTATTTTTTACGTTCTTTGTATTTTACGCGTACATAGTTATGTACAAATAGAAAAATGTGATGAGTTTCGCTACAATCGCTAAGGAGCGTGACTACTGAAGAGTAAAGAGCCATCCCAATTGCCAATCAAATAATATGTACAGAGTGCACGTATGATGTCATCTATCATCTAAGCTGAATGTGACTTTGCACATTGAAGTCAGGACTTGGTTGACTAGTCTCCGCCCTCTCATAAATTGTATCGTTTCTGATAAGTATCGTTCATGACAAGGCACTTCATAAAAAATGTGATTTGCTATCTCAATAAACGACGCACTTTCCTAACCCGACATCTCAGGTTCACATGTTAAGGTACAACTCTAGAGAAAATCTCCTGCCGAACAAAGATCTACTGAATTGAACAAATCATTGTCACCAGGTAGGTTCATTATTATTGGTAAATTAGATATACGAAATATGTGTCAACGTTTTGACGAAGGACATATAAAAACAAATTTGGAAAAATAAACGTGTTGTCAAATTTTTAGATAATTAAAAATTGTAGAACAAAAGTGTTATGCAAATCAGAAATTCCACACAACAATCCAAATTCTATTCATGTACAGTTTTTGTAAATACTTTACCTGTACGAAAATAGTGTTCAACAAACCACAATGGTTTTTGTCATTAATATTCCGAAATTAATTAACATTCCGTAAATTAAAAATACTTCTGATTAATATTTTACGTTACTTATGAATTTCTTGCCTCCACATCAGAAGCACACAAAATGGAAGAGTGCTTTGAATCGTCGAACGAAACACTTCAATTTGTGGCCTTGGTAAGTCATTTAGCTTTTTATGGGTTCATTTATCAGTTTTATCAGTTGTCAACACTGAACGGCACAAATCAAAGTACTCGTATAGACGTTTGATTCATTATCCATTAATCCGCACGTAAATTGCTTCCTCTAAATAGCATTGGCGAGTGACGACATGATTCTAATTTAAACACATGATATTAATATATGTGTTAAATCGTTAATCGAAATTCCAGTTGATTCGACATGGGGAAAGAGGACCGTTGTTTATTCATCAGGACGATCCCAACAAACACCTGTGGCCTAACGGAGCTAGCAATATAACGCAAGTAAATGAAATAAACGAGTAGGCCGTGTTTTTAATAACTTAAGCATAAGTGAACGAGCACGAAATTATTCAAAATCTGTTCATCTTTCTCATTATTCCCGTCAATTTTATTGAACCATTTTAAAAAACGCGGCTATCTCGACCAACCCAACAATGAGACGTGGCGATGGATCATTGAGAAACGGTCTACTGGCAGCGCTCGCTAACTCACACATGATCAATTATCATGCATTTGTGGCCATTCAGCGCTGCCAACGCTCACTTACAGAAGATTTCAGATCAAGCGTTTGCTGCGATAAGGAGGAGATAATTACAGCTGATGTGGCTCACACAATCAATGCATAACAGGAACTGTAATATCAACATAGTGAAGGAGAGAGGAAGAGATTGGACCAAACTTAGGAATCATTCTTAAAAAATAGAAGGAATTTTGTATGGCGTCTCCTATTTAATCTATTTTATCGGGACAGCGCCGAAAGAAAGGACGAGCGGAGTGGCGGACTCTTGTCTCCACTATTTGTTGCTGTGACCATGCTTTTTTGATACCACTAATCATTGTTCTGTTGACAAGATTGTTCTTAATTTTGAGGTTTGGACATGCAGAATTCTCACGAAGGCTATTTCGAATGCGATACAAATAAAAAATACATCTTTTAAAAACTTCTTAAAGCTCGGCAAGCAGCAGTCTTTTGAAGTCGGTCAGCACTTCCGACAGCGCTACGATGGCTATTTGAGTCCCACCTACCATTCCGGCGAGATTTATGTGCGGAGTACAGACACTGACCGTTGCCTAGCAACCGCCCAGGGATGTATGGCTGGACTATTCGGGGGTCAGGGAACCGATTTGTGGGACGCCGCAAATTCTTGGCAACCCGTCCCCATTCACACAATACCAGAGGCTATTGATCCGGTAATTCAAAATTGCTAAGAATTCGTATTTTCGATGCTTATGAAATGCTTGATGACACTTACTATGTCACATGATTTTTAAATATATTTTTTAATTTCTAGTGCAGCCTTAAAGTTGATGGGTTTGTGGAGCCGAGGCTTCCTCACCTTGCACCAGAAATCTATCAACACTTTCAAAAACATAAGGCAAGTTCGGTTTTCGCGTAATTCGTTGTTGCATACAATGTGATATGTCGCTTTCTCAGCTTCTTCTATTTTCATTCATGGATTTAATCTCATTGCTATTTTTCTTATGTGGAATCATTAAGGATTTCTACGATGTATTTACAAAAGCCAGTGGAAAATCTAGCAGCGACTGCCTGTTTGACAGACTTGCAGTTCTGAATTCTGTCTTTCTCGAAGTAAGTGTGAGTGAAGATGCCCTTCCCCTTCCATATCCCTCAACTGGGTGTAATATTTATTTTGTATTTCAATAATTTTTCACTCAAACTTGGGAACATGTACAATAATTGTCAATCTATGAGGTGCAGGAACGGAGAGATCCTCACCACTCTTCGACAAATTGGGACTAATTTTCTACTGAAGTGAGAATTTTTCTCGTATATATTTTTTCTCTGACTTTCTGCTCGTCATAGAAAATGCTTGGCCTGTCCACTACTCCACATGACTGTGGTAAGTCAATTGAAGAGATGGCCCCGGTGGCCATGCAAATGCACGAATTTGCGATGACAAAATATCCAGGCATTGTTGTACCTGCGGGTAAGTTTATAAATAAAAATACATGCCTTGGCACATCTTCACTTCCGTTCAATTGTGGCTGCCGAATAATTTATGATATATATACAATTTATGATAAGATATGATAAACATACCAGATGGTTACAGTTACAGTGTTAATTCATTACTATCCTTATTTTCAGCTGAAACGATGGATCTCGTTTTAGGTGTTATCGGAAATAAAGTCGATGGCAAAACGCCCCAACTTAAGTCTTACTTCCTATTCACGGTAATTTAATATAGAAATTGTGGTGATTCCGATAAAAGTGATTTTGCCGAATTTCTAAGGCAACCCGATCTTAATTGACAGTCAAATTTATATTATGTCGATGACAGTTAATGGAAATATTAAGTTGAAAAAAATGGATAGCTAATTTTGTGATAAAGAATTCGAGGTTGGTGAATTATTTGTTCCGTTAGATCGTCCTCCATATAATGAACGATTTTTCCCCCCACAAACATGTTTAGCATGATTTCATCATCGGATGTATATTGAAAGCAATAACTGGGAAGATTGAAACCCCAGGCTATGTGGGAATGATGCTGTTTGAATTGCACAAGCATCCCAAAACTGAAGAATTGTATGTGAAAGTAAGCGTCTTTGAAGCAATTTTGGTTTGCAATGTTGTGTGATTGACTGTGTTGATCACTAAAAAATATTAAAATTTATTCACCTTTTTAAACTTTTAGATCATTTACAAAGGTGATCTTAAAAAAGAACAACGTGAAATCAACCTCCCTGGATTTGGTAGTCTATGTCCTGTGGCAGAGTTCAATGCCATTCTTAAAAGTTTTGTTATACCAAACAAGAGTGGAACTCCATCCTTCTTTCACGGACTATAAAATAAAAGTCAATTAAAGATTGGCATTGTGTAATTAACGCTCTTTAACGCGTACTTGGCATTTAACATTTTTGCATTTACCACGGAGAATTAAATCGATTTTAACGTTGACAATTGCTGAATATTTTTACAATTCGGTGTATGGAGTCGTGAAATAAAATATATCTTTTACACGTTTTTTTTGTTCAATTTTTTGATTAAAGAAAATATTTGTGAATCGTTTATATTTCTTGCATTTTTAAACATTAGGGGAGTAATTTCGCAATGCAATGATTTGTCCTTTGTCAACCAACTGGTTTCCAGCTCATCATAATTGCTGCAACATGTGTTTCAATCGTAGTTCCAGCTCCAGTCCAATTTTGGGTTCAGACACAGTGATAGACCGTTGAGAAAGGGTCTACTGGCAGTGTTCGCTAACTCACACATCAGCAATTATAGTGCAGATGCGGCAAATTAGCGCTGCCAACACTCGATTGCACTTTGCTTGAGCGATGGTTTTAAACGTGCGCTGGGGAGCGCTAAAACGCGTTGGTTTCACCGCTTCTTTTCCCTGAGTGACGTATTTAGTGTTGCACTTCCGCTGCGAGCATTACCGCTGCAAGTCTTGGATCATTCATGCACACACCCATTCCCCCTTGAATGACGCTGACACGTACAAAATTCAGATTTTTATTATTGTTTCGTGTATTTTATTAATTTATTGATACGTGTATCCATTTAAAATCTCATTGGCTGGCTACGCACAGTCGCAGACTCCGTCTCAAAAACCCGTGATCGCGGTTTCGATTCCGGCCGACACCTTCGGAATTTTTCGGGCGAGAGAAAATCCTTAACTTCTTTCGGAATAGAAGTAAAAGAGACCCCTTTCCTAGGACAGCCTAGGTTAGGCAAAATTTCCAGGTCGCCTTCTGGGGTGGTTTTGAGGAGTTAAATCACTGGTAAACCCCCTTAACAAATATTAACTTTACGCACCTCTGTCGATTGTTTAAAATCGTGCGTAGAATTCGCTTTACCTCCAAACCATCGAAAAGTCGTAACTGTGCGCATGCACATATGGCAATGTCGTTACGTCGTTAGAAATAAGGACGATGTCTTAAAAGGACAAATAATGCTGGATAGATACAGTAGTGCAATCCGGCAGTTACAGTAATGGTGGATATTTGAATTTCTCACTGACCTACGCTACACTCCGTCATAGTCACCATTACGTTACCGTCCGTTACTATCCGTACCAACGTACCAACGCACCAACGCAAAGTCGTTAGAAATGTCTAGACTAACGTGACATACGTGGGTGTGCAAACAAAATTAGCCAGAACAATCACAATGATCATAGGGTTGAATCGTTGACCAATTTGTTGTGTAATTTTGCTATGTGTCCACGTGGGGGTGAGTACTCAGAACAAAACAAATTCTGTTGTCATTGCCAAGGTTGAGTGGTTTTGAAATCAAAACTGCGGGTCCATTATCGTGCAGATTTATTATATAATAAATCAACTGTAGTCAACCGCACTACAGGCTTCTGTACACCCTCACGGTGCGCTCACTATACGAGAGCACACTCAGTAGTACACCGGGATCGAAATTTTTAAGAGCCCGCGCCGGGAATCGAAACCGGGACCGCCGAGCCACAGTCAGTCGCAATACCGACTGGGTTACGACGAGTACGTACGACGAGTTCTGCCAGCTAGATTAAGGGAAAAGTTGGATAGTCTCTAATTTATTGGCCCGCACTCAGCGGACACTCTAAATCAAGGTGTCTTAAAAAAATAATAACCGTTCTGTTTGGAACTTAATCAAATTTGCTTACGTTGCTCACAAAGAAAAAACCTTATTGAACACAAAGAAGACCAAAAACTCATATTCGATATCGAATATATTCTGGTAAGTGCGCATCAATTGTTGTTTATAATTATTTTTCTCATTGACAAATTATGCTATATAATCAAGCATTCCGCGAGTAATTTCGCAATTTAATGGCTCGTCCTGTTGCCAACCAACTTGTTTGCAACTTATAATAATTGCTGCAACATGTTTTTCAATCGTAGTTCCAGCTCCAATTCAATTCCAGGTTCAAACACCGTAATACGTTGTGTTGGATCAATGAGAAAGGGTCTGCTGGCAGCGCTCGCTAACTCACAAATCATCAATTATCGTGTAGATGTGGGTAACCAGCGCTGCCAACACTCGTTTACTGAAGATTGTACTTTTTTTAATTTTCGAGCGTTTGCTGCGATAAGTGGATACACGTATGTTCGCTAATTATGGCTGATGTGGCTCATAAAATCATCGTAGGCTAACAAGGGCTATATTATCAACCTTATGGCGAGGAGGCCACCATATTTTGAGTATAATTACAACGTGCCAATAGCATGGCAGCGCCAAACCGGAAGCGTCTAAACGATCACATGAGCCAATCAATACATAATTATAGTCGTAGTTAACATTTGCGATCTTCGAGCTCGTCCCTATAAATTCAGCTTTCTACTTATAACTTCTTCATTATAACCGTTCTGTTTGGAACTTTTTCTAAATCAAGTTTGCTCACTCACAAAGAAAAATCCTCTTTGACCATCTCTCCACAAAAGACCAAAAACTCATATTCGATATCGACTATATTCTGGTAGTGCGTATCAATTGCTGTTTATAATTAATCTTCTAATTGACAAATTATGCTGAACAAAAATCGCTGACATACCAGTCTAAACTTTTTGGCTATATCGAAAACAGTCAACCCGTTCTTTCAATTTATTTATGGAGTCTCACCAGCTCATCGGCGAGTTCCCACGGTCTCTGTCTAGTATTTGTTCTTGTATCGTCAATTATTTGTTTTAAACCAAAGAATTGATTTCGCCAGTCAAATTCCGACCGGTTATTATAATTATTCCATTAGTATTTTATCTAATAAAGATATCAATAAAGATGGAAGACGATTTTCAACTAACATCTGAAACTCTGCAGATGACGGCAATAGTAAGGCATACGAAACTTTCGTTTTAGTCCATGATTTTAAATTCCCGAATAATTATGGAAAGGACTAATCTATACCATTCTTCGACAGATGATCCGTCACGGAGAGAAGGAACCAATTGCCATTCATCCCAACGAAATGATTTCGGCTAATGGACACGTCCAGTTGACATCTGTAATTAATTTCGTAAACAATTCCCCGCCCGAGATCTCTGGAAATTATCGGGCGAAAGAAATTCTTACACATGTCATGTTTGTTTGAAAATGGAAGTATAAAGTAGATGCTGACGTCAGTGTCACCAAGGTAGTCACTGAGTGAGGGAATCAGATTTGGCAGGTGCTGCCCTTAGGTTGGCGGGAGAGAATGTTGCTGTCTCGTGTTGCGAGGCAATCACACAATGCACCGATCACACGCTGTTTCATTATACAGAGTTCTGTATAAGATAGATGATGTGTGTTTATTCCCACTGAGTATGTTTCAAATCATCTTATCTTGTTCCACTAAAATTTGAAAAGTCGATTTTTTTTAAAAAAACGTTGTTAGCTTGGCAAGCAACAGGCCTACGATCTAGGGCAGCAACTTCGAGACCGCTACAAGGGCTTCTGGAGTGAGAGTTATCGCGCCGGTGAAGTGTACGCGCGCAGCACGGACACTGACCGTTGCCTAGCAACGGCCCAGTCCTGCATGGCGGGATTGTATCCGTCGAGTGGAGATGACACATGGAAGGCGACCAATCCTTGGCAACCGATTCCCATACACACTGTGCCCGAAGACATCGATCCGGTAAAATCAAGTTGTGTATCAAGGCATTCCAATAAGTAGTTTCACTGGATTTGCTTTACCTTGTGGACCCCAATAATTCCACATGATCTCCAGATATGGTAACTAAGTACAAACTAAGTACAACCTCTTCTTGTATCCTTGTGTCTTGTGTCCACCATGTATGCAATTTATATTTTATTATTTTTAATTTTTTTAGTGTAGCATTAAATATGGTGGATTGGTTGAACCGATGATGCCTCATTTTCATCCGGAATACTATCAATATTTTCAAGAAAATAAGGTGAGGAAAAATATGAAAAATAATCAACATTTTGTTTCAGGAGTGTCACTATTAACCACGAAACTAATGCAAAAACTATCAACATATTTCTCGTATAGGAATTGTTTGATGCCTTGCAAAAAGCATCTGGACATTGCGCGAGTAAAAATGAAAACTTATTTTTAACCATGGGAATGGCTGAATCGATCCTAATCCAGGTAAAAACAAAATCGACGGCATTATTTTTCATTGTCTGAATGTAGATACCTTGATCCGAAATGTGAGCTCAAAGACGCAAATTCTACGTCAAATGAACATCTATCAAGTCCAGAATGTCGGAATGTTCAGTTTATTAATTATTTAAAAAAATAATCAACGTTTATCCGGTGTGTCCTTAGGTGAGATAGATTTTTTAGGACTTCTATATGATATTAAATCGGATGAAGGAAGAACCGATCGAGTGACGAACCCGCTTCTTTATAACATTTTACTATTATTGCTAACAGTTTATTACTACCAGAATTAAATAATAGCAAATACTATTATAAAAAATGCGAATTCGACACTCGGTTCATCTTTTCATTCGGTGCTGTCCCGAATTTACACTTTCCGATTTAGTGTCCTTAGGTGTTTTGGTTAGTTTTCCATGCGGATTATGAGTGGTGCGGAAATCTGATCCCAGCGATAAAAAAGCGGAAATCATGTTTAAAATAATGCTAATTTATTTTTCAGAAACAACTTGGATTACCTACACCACTCGGCGCCGAAATATCAACAGAAGAAATACACAAAGCATTTTCTGGATTGCTACCATTTATGTGTACCAGGCTGCCGCTTAGCGTGCAGGCTGCTGGTTTGTTCGAACGCACAATAGATAATCGTAGATTAAATCTTTCTTAGAATATAATCCAACCCCAAGATTAACACATTTATTGTCACCCGGCAAACAATTGTTGCCAGTCATGGATGCAATTATGGCAAAGCGATGCAAATTATTATAATTTATTAATAACTGGATAAGTAATTTGACATTACCCGGAATCAGTTTATGAAAAAACTAAGAGATGTCGGGTGGTGTAATGGTTAGCGACGTTCGTGTGTTGCCTTTAAAGTCCATATCGTGGTTTCGATTCTGGCCGACACCTTTAGATATTTTGGTGAGAGGAATTCCTTCGCATTCCTTCTTTCAGAATGGAGGTAATACGGGGCCCATGAATGTACTATTTCAGGACACATTAACCCTTTAACAGGCAAGCCCGAATCAGACTCGGGCAATCCAAGGCACCTGGCACCGGCAAGCCCGAGTCTGACCACAACTTAATTCTCACCTCCCATATCTCAATCCCATCACCCCGTAAATGCTGGTAGATGGCGAAAAAAATTTGTTGGTCCCTAACTGTGTATCTACAGAGCATCTAATGACCTTAAGTGATCAGTGGGGTCATGGCAACACATGCTCGATGTCAATTTCAAAACCATCATTGATCTAATTGATTGTTTATAAAATTACATAAAGGCAAATACGAAACAACATAACACATGAATTAAAGTAAATTTGCTTCACTATCCCTATCGAAGACGTGCACATTACATCAAATTGACCATGCAATGATGGACTGAGTACTTGTTGCTTGAGAATTTACGGGCTCATTTAAGAATATTTTTGTTTTTGCTCTACTTGTATTATCTAGCTGGATCGCTCGATGTGTTACTCAATGCACTAAAAAAGAAGGCTAGTGGAGAAACGCCTAGATTGAAATCTTATTTCCTTTTCTCGGTACATCTTCATCATGCCCGTGTTGTTAACCATTGACCATTTACCTTGTAATGGCTGCCAAATGCTAATCATGATATAGTTTTATTCAAAGCATGACATTATTCTGGGCAGTGTTTTATTCGCTCTGTATGGAGAAATCGAGCAACTCGTGCATGTGGGAATGCTAATTTTTGAATTACACAAACATCCAAAGACGGAACAATTTTATGTCAGGGTAAGTTTTAAATGACATTCCTTATTCGAGTATCTATTTTGTATGATAAATTATTCGATAATAAGATTTATTGTTTCAAATCAAGAAGGTTGTTGTTAAAGCAAATATATGTGTGAGACGATGGGCAAGAATGATTTAAGAGACCACATTCAATTTATAAGAAAATAATAAAATTTACCATTTGTTTGTCTTAGACATCCAAAAAATAAAAATAGATAAAACAATTCGGTTTGTACTGGATGAGACAGGTGGGAATAAGTCGACGAACTTGATGAAACATATCGTGTCAATGAAGGAACACACCCTCGGACATTTGTTCTCTTGTCCACACTGAGGGAATAAATAGACACAACCAATAAACAAAATACTTTTCAACTTGACAGTTGGAAAAATAAATTTTACTTAATTTCGGTTAACTTTGTGTTCGTGTTCACATAAAAAGAATTACGGTTCCCCTGTTTTTTTGTGCCTCTAGGTAATCCTCAAAAATGGGCTTGAAGCTAAGGAAAGAGAGCTCCTATTTGTTGGCCGAAAAGGCCCATACACTCTTCAAGACTTCGGCATGTACGTCGGAAGTTTCATCAAATATCACAGATGTTAATTTTATTTGGCTGCATTTGAATATTATAATGCACCCACACATCCAGATTATTCTGGACTTCTAATATTATGCAAACGTTAAATATATATAGCTCAGTCATGTAATTGTCATTTGTATGTCTCTAAATATTTTTAAAAACTGCTGTCATTGCTGACAATTCCTGATGACATAACACAATATTTTTTAATACATTTTATAATTTCTAGTGCAGCCTTAAAATTGAAGGGTTTGTGGAACCGAGGCTTCCTCACCTTATACCAGAAATCTTACCAAAATTATCAAAAACATTTTGAAAGGCGAGCAATTTTGATTTGCAATGTCAGCAAGAGAGACAATCAAATCAATTCACTTGAAAAATGACAAGCTGGCACAATTGGAAATAAAAATAAACAATAATTTATTTCAATAAAAAAATGTCTTCTTCTGGAAATGTTGATGTCACATGTGTAACTGTAACGGCGCGGTCTCATATGCAAGTGCTCTAGCTCTAGTAGATTATGACGTCACGCTCTCAGGCTGTACAGGCAAGTATGATGTCACATGTGTTGTCGGGCGAGCGACACCCGAGCAAAGAGAAAGAGGCGGAGGATGAAAGGAGGAACAGCGAGCAGAAGTACCAGGGAGAGACGACACGGGAAGAGGAGCGCTCGGTTAGAGATCCGTTGGAGCGAGATGCCAACGTTCCCGCAGTCTGGTGGCGAAAAGGAAAGATGGAGGTAGAAAGGAGTCCAGCCACGTAAAGAGGAAGAGGAGCGCTGTCAGCCGAGGAGGAGCAGACGCGAAGCGCAACAGGCATGCGGAGGAGAAAAAGCGGGAGAAGCCAGAAAGTTTTGTTCGAGAGAGGACGCTTGTCTGTTTTGTTGCTTCGGTGAACGGTTTTTCTAAGAGAAGAGTTGTTTTCGTTCCTGTGTGTTTTGTTTATGCTAACAGGTTTCAATGAGTGTTTACGCGCTTCCAGCTTTAATGTGTTAACGTGCGTTTTGTGAGCCCTTTTTGTTTGTGGTTCTTTGAAGAAACAAGTTGTAACGCTCGGAGTTTTGTGTTCAAATAAACCAGTTTGCGACGTTTGTTCGCTCCAGAAATCGGTGTTTGTGTTTTTGACGTGTGTCGCAAAAGGTGATCCGACAGTGTGTTGAATTGCATGCAATTGCAGCTCTATCGAGAGACGCTGCAACTGTGGACTTGCTGACGGTTTTAACGAGGGTTAACATGAGAGACGCAAGCGATATTATGCAAGTTATTTTGGTAGGGGAAATCTCCCCTTCACCGGTCCCACGGCTTTACTTCTATTCCGGAGGAAGGCGTGCGTTTGGACTTCTCTTACCCAAAAAATTACGAAAGTCTCAGTCGGGAATTGAACCCTCGATCATGGGAATAACAGCTCAACACACTAACTATTACGCCCGACCCACACGAGACTCATACTTAAGTTCATGAACATGTTCACATGATTGACCGCACCGCACCTCTAATCAGATTGCAGAATCTCTTTGGTTTGATGGTGTTGATCCGAACACTTTTCTGACCTCAATCATGTGGGTACCAGAGGTTAGCTGTGTTTCGTGAGGTCATCATAACGATGAACACGTCACGATAATCCAGCATTACATCCATGTGTGCAGCAGCATGTGTACTTCCATTAAAATAACCAAAATCACCATTAACAATCTCTATTAACGGCGTTCACCACCAATAAAAAATTGTAGATTTCGTATTGTTTCTAATCAAATCCCTTAAAGACTATTCGGAGGACAACAAATTAGATTTCTATTTTTGTATGATCTTAGTTACACGTTAAAGATCATTTCCTATAGGTGGCGAATCTAGGCAATCAAAACTACCACCAACCTCTATTTCTTCTTTCCATATTTTTATCGACTGTTCTTGAGACAGACTACTACTAACTCTACTACTACTACTACTCCTTGAGACAGATAAGGGCGTCAAAATGTTCACTATTTAATTTAGACTCTCAGATTGACAGTGTTGATCAGTAGATCTGATAGCTAACAGAGCCTCACATTAGCATACGCACATGTATGTATATACTGCCAACGTATGAATGTATATATTATGCCAATAGCATGGCAACGCCAATCAGGAAGCATGTACATGGTCACAAGAGCCACTATTTATAGTTGAGGTTCACAATTGCTATCTTCGAGGTCGTCGCTATCAATTCAGCTTTCGTCATAAATTGATTAATTTTGGCCTTCGCTTGATTATACAGTGTACTTCATTATAACGTTATTACTGTGCCCATAGTGCCTAAGCACCAGGAGGGGTACAGAAAATCCTGTAGTGATATTACAGTACAGTGAATTAAAAAAATGACCGTTAAGTTTGGAACTTATTCTTCAAATTTCCTTACGTCACTCACAAAGAAAAGGCCACTTTGAACACACAGAAGACCAAAAACTCCAATTCGATATCGACTATATTCTGGTAAGTGTTTTTTTTACAATTATCTTGCTAATTCACAAATTAAACTCAATACTTTAATTATTTAAACAAATACCTGATTAGGTGTGACAGATGTCGACAACTGCTCTGCGTCTCTATCTGTATAAATGACAAATCCCGTATTTAAACACGCAAATATTCTCCGCAATTTAATTTACTCAAACCATTGACATATGTTGAAAAGTGTGTTTGACATTTCGTTGATCTGCACAACCGCAAATGATGTCACAAATATGATCCCAATAATGACATCTGTATCAGATTGCGAAAGCCATGTTTGCTCACCGAGCCATGAACAGACATTAATTTCGTAGACATGTGCACGGAAATAAAACAAATCCGGTACAGAAACCGTGGTAGCTCGACCACGAGTTGGCCAGTCTCCATGAATCCTGGCCAGTCTCCATAATAATTTTTGAAACGTTTATTTAAAGAGCGCCCTCTACCTTCGTCAAGACCCAAAAAATTAGAATAATAATCAAGATTTCGAGACCATACACCAACAGGCTTGCAATAACGTTTTCGGGAGCTGCCTTGTTCTCCCTCATTCGTGGTGGTGCAGCTAATTCACATTTACGAAAAGTGGTTCAAGGAACGCGCTGGATAATAGACATACACCTGTATATAGACTGAGTGGAACAGAAGTGTGAGTATTCCTCCCCATCCTTCAGAAACACAACATCATATATAAATAAGACCACCAGGAAAAGTAAAAATCGCTGACATTCTAGTCTAAACTTTTTGGCTATATCGAGAACAGCCAACCCGCTTTTTAAGAATTATTTAAGGAGCCTCACAAGGACATTGGCGAGTTCCCACGGTCTTTGACCCGTTTTTGTTCTTGTGTGTTTAACATTCATTGTCGCCCTTTACATATTTTTTGTCTATAGTTACAATTACAATATTTACCCACAAGCAGCCCCCAAGAGAGGGGCCTATGGCGGGGGTCGAACGACCAGTTGTAT
>JAQGBY010004875.1:0-15706 GCA_034698785.1 Mycogona germanica | reverse complement strand
GAGATATTTGTTAAGGAGGTCCAAAACTAGAAACTGACGTTATAGATGAGACAATCGTTAAAACGTAAAATAGCCAGAAAATTTAAACAATTAATATTTAATTTCATTGGTGGTTACTGTAAACCCAGGCAAAGCCGGGCACCCTTCTTGTATATATATAAAGTAATTGTAATCCGCTATGAGTGGCTAGGCCGATTTACACGTAAAACTTTGTTTCATCTGAAGTTTGCTATTGAGTTTGAAATATACCTTTCGGTCTCCTGGTTTAGGTCAATGTTCCTGCACTGTTGGTTGTACCATTAGCCAGTAATGCCGTGTGACCGACTTGATTGATTGCCTATTCATGTTTGTTTTGGATTGTCATTGGCTGGCCGATGACTGGCGGTTGTGCAGAATTCTCGTGTCCCACTGTTAGTTCGAGTCACATTATTGACGTTCGTTGGCCTCGAATGACTTTCAGGCGATGGCTATATGCTGTCATCTAATGATTATAAATGAGGCTCGTTTTTGGAAAGGGGATAGAAGCAGAAAAAAAGTTGGGAGTGAAAAAAGCTTAATTCCGGTGGGCGAGCGTGTCGGGTTATCTTTCCCAGTTCCGCTTCCGCGATTCTCCTCTCACATTTTGGTCGCTTTTGCGCTCTCTCTCTCACGTCAGTGCGCTAAACAATCCGTCCGTAAATTAATATCTTCTTGAGAGCCACGATTTCTGAATTGACTCATTGAGCGAGTGACGAGAAAACTCCTCTCTAGAATTTCTAAAACCTGACTAGGCACTTTTAAATCACGGCCTCTTGAAGTCTGCGGCGTAAGGCATCGTTTACACTAGGGAGCATCGAGATATTATTTTGTCTTGCTCAAACATTTGCGTGAGTTTAATATCTGGAGCGTGGTCATTTCAAGTCTTTACTCGCAATGTCTTCGTTAACCTCAAACAAAATGATATTTTTGTAGAGCAATACGTGCTATGTTTCAACGGTAAATGGAACTGAACTTCTGCGTCGGCGTCTTAAGCAGATTATTCGAAAACTTGGAGCCCAACATTTTACCATACATTTTATTTCTTTATGGTTAGCGTTCTTGTGTTGGTGTCGCGTCTCAGGAGGATATCCAATAAGCGATTTAATCGATAGCGCAATGGCGCCTAATTACGTGCCAAAGCCATCGACAATTAGGGTAATTGACGTTACACGATTGTTGGTGGGAGCTACGTGGGGGTGGAAGAGACGAAGTGGATTGATGAGGAGGGGGAGGAGAGAATGGGCGAGGCGCGACCTGCCGAGCACGGCGCTGTTTACCTTTACAACGCTTGGTTGCGGAAATTTTTGCTCGCATGCCATTGGGCGGTGGCGGCGCATGCGCAGCGGTGAGGATCTCGTGATGCTCTACCGACGGCCTCCCCAGGGTGTCCTCCAGTTTGGAGTTGAGATTTTCATTCATGGTTTTAATATAAAAAATCGCAATTTGATTAGGTGGGTGGAGTGGAGGTAGTGTCACAAAGGATATTACTGTTATCCGCCTATACCGTAGGTCTGCGCGAGGGAATTGCAAATGAAATGAAATATTGTAGGTTTTAGAAACCTTAAAGGTTCGTCTCAAGTACAATTTTATCTTTTAACTGTATTTTTTCTTCCTTCTTCCTCTCCTTTGATATAGTTCATTTTTTATATCCTGTTAACAACACATTTTTAAAAGATGCTTGCACTGGCAATGTTATTTCTCGATGCAAAACATGTTTTTGAGAATTGCTTGTCGAAACCATTTTCTCTGATCTGATAAGGGACATTGCATGTATTTCGAATTTCTTATGAACAGTTTTAAAAATGGATTCCTGGGCATACGAAAGAAGTCACATATCAATGGCAATTTCAGAATAATGGGAGCATCTTTGTTGAAACTAATGAAAATTCATGATGGAGAAAAAGGGATTAAAGTAGTCGGTTGGCTCACGAAGTTATGTGAAAATTAAAATCACTTATCTGAAAGCGGAAACTCTCGATGGCTGTTAATGATATATGGAATTGTGTCATTCATCTTTTTTTTTGGCGGAATATTTCTACTTCTCTGGCTACTAACCAGAGGGCGCGTCAGCACTTTTTCGTATCCTTTCCACCTCCTCCTCCTGCATCTGCCACCTCACCGCAACACCACCGCGACCAGACCATAATCCGGGTTCTCGACGACCCCCGGCCGTCACGTGAAAGGCGCACTCGTCCTTCCGGTATATCACCCTTACCTTTTTTTCTCCATCGACACGGTGTCCGCTAATTCGATCTCCAGTGTATCGTGGACACGTCGTCAACAATGACGAGCTATGGGGGATGCCAGAGAACTAGTGGTGGTGAGGGTGGAGGATGATTGGATGGAGGACTATTTTTCTGTCGCCCGTCCGTCTCATTACCTCACGCTGTATATCAATAGTTTCTCTTCTATTTCTCCCCAACTCTTCCGCCTGTCTCCACCTGTGAATCATTTCCGCATCTGTTCCGACCATTTTCTGTTTGCTAATGACGTATTGAGCCAATAATCGAACACGTTGACTACTCCAATCTCCTTTTTGGAACCCGTTAGCTACTTATTGTTAAACCGTTACTTCAGTTACTAATTAGATTTAATTAAAAGGAAAAAATCTTAGAAACGTGATTGTTTCATTCCCTGCTGGATAGTAAGAGGGAGAAAGGTGAGAGGGACGAACCTCCCACAAACTAAAACTAATGTCAACTTTTGGAACTAAATTGTATTTAAACAGCTTTGTACGCGCATTGTAAGCGTTAACTTCTAAATTTTTCATGTGATTTTTATTTCATGTATGTTCATTAATTACTCTAATTCAACTTGTTACGCATTTTTATCAAACAAATCGCCGTTCTGAAATCCTACTAAAATCGGAGGCATAATTTTCTCGTTTGGTTCTGTTACCTTGTATAGTACATATGAAGATGATTCGGACAGTGAATATCTACGAGTATTTTGCTTTGTCAAGTAATAATGATTGGTCCTGCTGAAACGCGCGCTCAAATAGAAAGAATGCTGACCGGCGACAATAAAATTTGACACTACTGTAAGTCCACGGGAATCTGAAACTGGGACGCCAATTTGTTCTTTCATGCCTGAAAATCGTGTTTATTGTTAGGAGGTCGGATCCAAAGAGTTTGAATCAATAGAAGCGAGGAACCGTTCATAGTTGAAGGCTACCAAAATGACGCCATTTAACCACTACTCTAATCCCAAGCCTCACGAGTGTGGAATAATACTGCCAATAAAAGGAATAAAATTGGGACGGTACTGTGGTTCAGCGCTTTAGTCGTACAGCTCTTTCAATGGATCTGTCAACCCATTCTTCGCTCGCGTTTTGACGTTCGCCAACCGACACAATGGGTGGTGAGAGCCAATCTGTGTTATGCTGCGCCGACAACATAAAACTCGCTGCGGCGCTTCCAACATATTTGGAAAAAAGGGGTTTGCATGTGCGATCGAATTTCCAATTAGCCGGGTATGCGGAGCTCATCATTTATTTGCTCTATATCTACTTTCTGTGCCGAACTCACTGCGCGAATGCGAATGGCCTATCACTCTATAACCTATTGAGAACATCGCCATATGGGCGACATTTCCTGGTTTTTAAAGGGGAGGTTTGCACAAAAGTATAAAACTAGAATAGGAAAATTTGACTCTTTAATGGATCTCAGGCCATCTGTGTCTGCACTGTCGCAGAGAGCTCGGGTTTCAAGAACGTTTTTGAGGGAACTGGATCTCAGGAGGGCTCGCACAGCTCATTATTTATCCGTTGTTCGGTCGCGCGCTCCGCCAATCGCATCCTGAATATGGGGGATGTTCAGTTTGTGAACGAATGGGTCCGTTCCCATTACCCCCACCCCACCGTCATCTCCCGTCCGCTCTCATGTGGAAGTGTGGCCGAATCCGAGCGTCCAGAACGGTTCGATAAATAATTGCAGTCATTCATTGTTGTCGGTAAACAATTCGCGCCGCTGCTCTGTCGTCAAACATCAATCAGCAAATCACATGCGCTGGGTCCAAGCAAAACCCCTATTATTTCTCGAATATGCCTTACCCGTAATATTCACCAGGCCCGTCGGAAAAATCGAGTAAGAATTCTTTCTCCATTTTATCCGTCTGTTTCGCTGGGAAACTGCGTAGCATGTTACCAGCCTGGTCCAGATCTCCTGAAAAAATTCGACATTTTCATCATTGACAGTATTGGTGTTTCTAAATTTCCTATTGCCCACCTAAGAAACGATTTGTAGTCGTTATTAAATGGAATAATCAAAGGAATAAGCACGCGGAAAATAGAATATGAATAAGTAATGATTAGACGAACAATTACAACGTGTAAACAAGTGTAACTTAGATACACGTACAACCTTTATTCCGTTTTGGTGGGTTAAAGCTGTTACCGAGTATTTTACTTCAATACATGTCGACTGCTACTTGCTTTGAGTTAGATTATATTATTTTATTTATATTATTTTTTTCTAACTGCGATTCTCTCTGCGTCGTATATGAAATTTTAATTAGGAATGGCTGGTTTGCGATTTGGTCTCAGGAGGTCAACTTGGGTTCCACGACATCTTTTCGCTCTTTTCTATCTTTCCCACTCGCTAATGGCGTGCGTTTTGGGGTTCGTGCCATGTCATGCTTACACATACATACCCGCACGGGTGTGACAATGGCACCTGTCGTGACGGGTTCGTATCGCGATCAAGTTCGAATTTGTTGGTAAGGGGAGGAGGGACAAAGTGACAAGTCAGTAGAGTGGTGATAATAGGACGAGAGGCAGAACTTACCCTTTCAATACGTAGTGCTTTCTCCAGGACCAGATCTTTCGCCTCCCGCACATTCGCCGATATCTGAAAGAGCTCTGCCGGGCGAAACCTGAAGTTCAACTCAGCTCCACAGCTGGTGTTCTGTGACTGTTCGGTTGCATGGAAATGTTGCTATTGTTGACGTACAGCGCCATCGATGTCTGACTTCAAAGGAAGATATCGCCTCCAGCTCTCCAGCCTCCTCGGTGATAAATTTTATCTGTCGAGAAAAATAGCAAAATGTGATATTTAGTATTTTATTATTAGTAGTATTTTTATTATTAGTAATTATTATTAGTAAAGGTGATATGTGGTCGACGAACTCATCAAACGCAATCATAATCGTTCAGGAAAAATATTTTTTGTAATGCTATAGTAATCACTATTTTGTTTCTGTTAAAAAATAGCTGGGGTTTTTTTATAGAAAAAATCATTTTTTTATATTTTGTAATTTTAACAAAATTTTGTTTTATTCTTAACTTGATTAATTTAGCTCAAACGTTTACAGATAGGCTAACCGAATCATTTTACGCAAGTTTACAGAAGTTTTTTTTTGTTCATGTGGACTTAAGGCGCTAATTAAGCAATAACTATATTTAAACATTGTGTTTTATAAAATAAAATGAAAGTTGTGCCGCCCGGGACAGCGTCGGACGAGAAGAGACAAACAAGAGTTTGCGATAACTTTTCCTACAATAAATAATAGTAAATTATTATTTAATAAATTAACTGAAGATAGTTGTTTCTTCGGTTTTTTTTTAGTTTAGTTAATTCAGTTATCGCAGTAATTTAAGTTATCGGAAACTCTTGTTTGTCTTTTCTCGTCCGACGCTGTCCCGGGCACAACTTCCATTTTATTCCATTTTCAAGACGTTCTATTTCTATTATTTTGTTGTGTTTTATTTTGTCATCAAATCTAATTAGGGTTGATTGCGCGCGTAGTAATTGGATTACGTGTAGTTACTCGCGCGCTTTTTTTGTTGTTGCCTACCTTTGTGCATTTTTCTCGAAACCTTTTTTACCGAACAACACCCGTATATATGTACCAAAACTCCACTGTTTGGAGAACATTGATCCATCTCTGAAGACAGCGTGAAGGAATACGATCCAATCTGCAGAGTGGTCGGTGAGGGGTGGGTGCATCACGCCAACATTCGTACTATACGCATACGAGACATACTCGCAGTCAAATTCGAGGAAACTCTGTGATCAAATTGAAGGAAAATGGGAAACCATAAAATCTCCGTTGCGTCTATATGCTGGGGCTCATGTACGGTCTCGTCATTTGGGGTCGTCATTTGCATTTGGGCGCGTAGCCCTCCTCATGTAATAATAACACCGGTAATAACAATAGTAATATTACTAGGGTTATGGGAGGAGGGTAAGGGTTCCATGTCTTGCTCTTCGAGTTGAGAGGGATCGTCACAAGATGGCGCCACTACATTTTAAAGCTTAACTCAGGCTGTAGAAAAACAGAAAGTCGAGCTCGTGTTTTTTTCCCAAAGACCACATGTACTGTGAACCTTTTTTTCAAACGCTTTCCTCAATTCTATTGAACGCAATGCTTCACATGGTGTCACATGCGATTCAGATCAAAACAATTTGACCAGTGCTTGATATATAAATACGTCTTCATGTAAGCTTCTTTACGGGACATCGTGACATTTGAGGAGGCAAAGGTGATTTCCTATGAATAGGTCGTCGTGGGTCTGAAGAGGATACGACGAATAAGCATAAAAGTGGGTGACCGACATGCTCATGTATGGGTGATGGGTTGGTTTAGGGAAGTGGGTTGTCAACAGGCAATACCGTTTTATGGGACGGCTTACCACGAAAACCCCATCTTTGATATATTAGTTTTATGTGGTATTTATATGCTCGACTGGACTCGTCGTGTGTGGACCGTGTCGTCTGGTCTGCTATTTGGCCTGGGCGTTGGCAAGCAAACTCAGCATTGAAGAGAGACGACGCCACATTTACATTGGTAATTTATTCGAACCTGCTTAACGAGCGTTTTACTATCCAGCTCGGGTTTTCCAATAGCGATGGAACTTTTATGTAAAATGATCTAACGCCACCAGTCTCGATGAACTTCGAAACCGTCGTTTTCGAATAAATCAATTTTGTAGCGAGGCAAAGAGTATGGCCTGCTATCAAATATATTATTTTCTTACTTTATTCTCGAGAAATTTTATTGCATAATGAATGCGTATTGATAGGATAAATTGTAGGCAACTTTCGGAATACTGAACAGTTTTTTTTATCGATAACTAGAGAAATTACCCGGCTTTCTCTGGGTTAAGAATAACCAATATAATTGCCATTATTTATATCAACCTTATTACCATTATGTTACATTTCTTTTAAAATATATAATCAGCGTCAATAGTCAAAATTAATCCAATTTGTCACAATAACAATGAAAAGCAGTGTCAATTACATTGCTGCCTCGTGTGTTACAGCAATCACACAACGCTGTTGCTTTACAATTTGCCGTCGTGTCGATTACATTGCTGCCCCGTGTAGGGCAATCACACAACACTCTGTTGCTTTACAATTTGCCATTTACCGGGGATTGGTATCAAGAAAAAATTGTGAATGCTCCATGGAGGCATACCAAGAAAACCGGTGACGAGAACAAAAATATAATAAACACATAATACAATCAGGACTTCAATTATTTCATCACTCATTATTTTCACCTGTTATTTAATAAACCTGTCCTGATTTTAATAAACCAGTGTTATTATATTTTTGTTCTCGTCACCGGTTTTCCTGGGATGGGGGGACTAAGAATGTTTGAGGCTTTGGTTTTGTTATGTGCGGCCGCCTTGAATTAATAAGTTTAGATATTTTGAGAATTTCTAAGCTGAAAGCGCCGATTCAAATTTCTGCGCAGAGCCGATGTGCTCGTTTCAAATGTGCATCTTATCTTGTGTGACCATGAGCTCTTATCCAACTGCCAGACTCGCCTTTTAAGATAGAGTCGATTCTATATTCAGTAAGCATCGATACCCGTGGACTCCCAAAAAAAGTCTTTCCAGATCAATATTGAAGGAAATAGTGAAAAATCGTATTCACGATTAAGATGTCAGAAGTACAGGTCGTTTGTGCTCGTGACTTGTGACTATTGGTCGTGTGGTTTCGGTGTTTGTTTTAGGTCGTGAAATTTTATTGTCGACATTTCGACCTGCTTTTACGGGTAGGCGCCTTTACGTACACGTCGGATTCGTGCTTTCGTGTAGGTTCCCAAGACCACTATTTTGGCATTTGGAAAACATTCTTGCAACTCCCCCAGAAAGCCTTTAAAACAAAAAATAGGCTCTCCATAATGTCGCTTCCATAAAATAAAATATCAATTAAAAGTTGTGCCCGGGACAGTACCGGACGAAAGGGACGAACAAAATTTTTGGGTGTGGTGAATCGATTTTATAAGATTTGTTGTCAGTTGCCGTGTGTTTCTATTAATTAATTCTCACTAAACATTGCAATAATAGCTATTATTATTATAACTATTATTATTTTAAAAGAGTTTTATCGTCGACTCTGTTCGTCTCTTTTCGTTCGGTGCTGTCCCGGGCACAACTTTTAATTGATGTTATGTATTCAGGCGAATATTTTGATAAAATAAAATGCAGGCTGAGGTTGATGTTCAATATATTTACCAGAAATTAAAGGTTCACCACTAAACGATTATAACTTAATCTGTTTTCACTCTTCTTAATTCTGTCTGCTGACCCGAATCAGTCTCCAAACCCGAAGAGTTTGTTATATTTTTGTCAGTGACACTTTATTCAAATTTCGATGTAGATCAATGTGGACAAGTGTTCTCATGAAGATATTTGATTAGATGTTTGGCAGTCAGGTTACTTTGGATTCTGGAAAGTATCCATCTATACACTCTCGTTGCGGGGTGGCTCCAGGTGGATGACGTAAATGGATTCTGACCGTTGGATGGAGAAAAGTCATTTGCATCCGAATAGCGCAATTTCGATCTTTTTATCTGACGTGTGAATATACACACAAATAAATTGGCGAAATGGTGGGGTCCCGCCTGCCGTAACTGTTGTTTGCGTTTCGCTTTGGTCGCCTGGTTGCGCGAATGGAATAGTAATCGGCGATGGATGCGATGGGCTGCGTAGACATGCGCGGCTAGCTTAACCGGGGCTCACATTTTCGCAAACGGATTTTGAGGTTGTTACCGAGTGCCTTTTGTAATTTGCGTACATCCTCTAGAGTCCCGGGTCTAAAAGATTGGAATATAACCAATAACAATTGGAACTTAACCTACTGTTAATAGTGCTAAATTTTAACGACTATTTATATTTTTCAAACTGTCAATTTGTACTGGTTTGGTCATTGGAAAGATGATCATTGTGGTGGACTTCCATACAGTTATTAAAAAAATAGATTGGCTTTCTTTGTGGAGACTTGAAAAAATATTCATATTATTATGACTACGGGTAGGTTGGTTTCTAACGTGAATGATTTTATTGATTCTATCCTGAACGAATTTATTTATTTCAAGTGATGAAGAGTGACATTGATAAGAGTGAAAATGTCAAGGATGAAAATCGAAAGAGCATGCCGCAAAATAACAAGTGTCTTGCCGAAGTTGACCAACTTTTATTTCAGAAGCGTCATTTTGAAATTCTAGTGTCTCTAATGCGTTACGATGATGGAACAAGAGTTAGCGTTATAAAGAAGACATTGGGACAATCTCGTACATCTATTTTCGAAGTGATATTTGATAAGCTTTGGTCTCGGGAGGATTTCGCGTGGCACGCGCGAAATGCAACAGTTTCACATCTTCCTTTTCGGTGAGCCCCAGTACGGGAAACATGGTTGCCGATTATGGCATCCGTTCAGTAGATGGTACAGGTCTCAGTCCCGTGTTTCTGTGTGGACGGTGTTGCTGGCGAGCTCGTCCAACGCAGCCGTCAGTTTATCGATAGCGTGGCAGGTGCCCGGAACGGGGTAACTGGGAACGCGCGCGCGTGCCAGCTCAATTGTTGTTGGTAAACGTCGGAGTCGGCGATTCGTGCCGCACCCACCACCCCCACCCCAATTTTTACTGTTCGTCCACTGACCCAACAGCCGATAGACCCTGGTGTCAGTTGGCGCCGTGAATGCTAAAAGAGGGCCGCGGGTGGTTGTGATGAGGACTGACCAGCTGGCGCCTTCTCGCGGTGGATGGGACGAAACAATCGCCTGCTAAGGTTTAGTTTAAAGTTTCCGTGTGCATCGGTGCATGCATGTACGAGTACACTGTATGTCTAGATAGGTACTTTTTCCGCGTTTCTTGGACCTAAGACGCTCGCACTGCAGCTGCCCGCTGTCGGTGCATAAGTTTGTCAAGCTTCAGCGTTCATTGATTTGGCGACTTCGAAATAATCTAAAGAAATCTTCAAAACAATTTCAACACATGTTTTTACTGGGAAATTTATCAAAATCCATCATGGTGGGCTTGATGGCCCTGGCTTGATCGTGTACATGTAAAGTGTACAAAGTTTTTTTTACAGACTCCGTATATCTATCCAAAATGTTGGTAAAAAAAAGTGCTCCATTGTTTCTGGTCTCAAAATATTGATACCATTAAAAAAATTATCCCAAGCTTCAAAATATTGACTTTTGTTTGCTGTCACATTGGCTTAGTTTCACTGCTTCCATATTGTATGGTGTCAAGTTTCCCGTCAGTTTTCAAGTTTTCCTGTCAGGTTGATTAGACATCAGTGATACATTCGAATTTATACATCACATCTCAAGTTTGAGCAAATTTGATCCCCTTGCATTCATGTCTAGGGAGCTATGTTGCTCTGTATTTTCTCCTCTGATTGGAAAAGACGAGTGACGGTATATTGGGAGGTGGTGGTCGGTGCATATGACGTATGGCAGCGAAGAGGGTGGTGGGAGAAGAAATTGGCGCCACCCGTATCCCTATACAGCCCCTGCATTTTTACGACGCCTGCTGAGGCGCATGCGCGGGGATTTGGGTCGTGGGTGGGACCGACCGGTGTGTGGCGGTCGGATGGGAGAAGATTCCGAGCGAAAATCGTAATTATTATGTCCTCTCGCGAATGGTGTCTGAGATAATGAAGTTTGGGGGGGATAACTCGATTATTGAATTTTGAACGACGTTGCGTGACTGTTCCAGAGCTGGGTGCGGATTAGCGGGGTTTTGCTGCAAGCGCGACCGATGATTGGGCGAACATGGAGCCGTTGGTTTCCTATATCCTCATGAGGCCAATACGTCGCACTTGTAGAGTGAGCTCCGAAAATACGTCGTCGGGAAAACGCGACAATTTTGGCGGCGTGCTCGTTCGCCGTTTGCGGGGCTTCTTTGGATCCGGTCACTTTGATTGAGCTCAGTCTGTATTGGGATACTAATTTTTTCTGTTTGTGTGAAATCTGGAATTTCCGTTTGGGTCTCGTGAGGTTAGGAGCACACGGGGAGGGGGGGGTATTAGTTGCTGGCGCCGCCGGGTTTTATCGGGAGTGGTGAACTTCCCGTGAAATTGGCTGCCGGTTGGGCGGGGGCGAGCCCGGGCGCCGGTTTACGATCGACGGCGGCTTAGCACCGTCATTACACCGGCCACGCTTCCCTGCCCCCGCATATCGCACCTTCCACACTGACGTATCAAGCGGAATACTAAATTAGGCCTAGTTTTAAACGTGAACTCGTAATGTGTTTAGGGGAGCTCGTTGTGTAAGTGTTTGTGTGTGTGTGGCCCGGAATTGGTGAGGTTAAGCCTCCCGTCAGACTTTACACTTTTTTAATTTCGGGCGTTTATGACACGCTCCATGAGAAAACTTTTGGAGTGTTATATTTTCGGTATTGACCATGCGAGTGGTTTGCCTCATGACATGCACATTGCCCCATCCTACGAAGAGTTTCGTTCTATTATTTTTAGGTTTCCTGCTTCAGTAAATGATTTTCTGGAAATTAGGCTGAAGCGAATTGGATACAGTGTTAACGCTACTGCATGATGAAACACTCGGCGTACGCCCTGAATCCTAAAGTTCTCTCCTAGTAGGTTATCTGTCATATGGCGACCGTATCTTTTATGTTTTATTTAGCGTATTCGAGGATTGTTAACCCCGTATTGCGGAGGCGATAGCCTATCGAATAAATCATTGTCGAACCTGGTTGGGATTTAACTTGTCAAGACGTGTTTACTGGCTCACAAGTACATCTGTATCCGAACAACTTGAAATCTCCCTCTTTGGCTTCTCCCCTCAGTTCGCTCGCGAGATGAGAAAGACGAGGTTGACGAGATGTATCAGGGGTTTTATGCTTGTGTCACGAAGTCGGTCCCGCGTTTCTCAGCCGTCTATTCAAGTTACTGCGGTCGTCGGGAGTTCTTTCTCCCCATTCTTTCGACTTTCTTCCATATTTCTTTGTTATTTTTCTGTTTCCCCCGTTGCATGTCGTCCAGCGATTTGATCTCTTGTGTCTTGTGTTCTTCACTGAGGAGGAGTAGCCGTCAGTGAAGGTTTTGCTTGGATGTTGTTTGTTGTTGCTTTGCTGTGTGGAGCCGAAATGAGATGGGCAGGATCGCACTTGCAGTGCGTGGACCGCATCCCCTCCGTGCATCGCATTGATTGGTGCACTCTGGTGGCCTTCAAGAGAGCCAATTGCTTCGTTTAGGATGCACTCGTAGATCGATGATTGGAGAATGCAATCACCTGACAAATGTACGCTCTCTAGTGATAAAGCGCAGCGCCCGTCGGTGGCTTAACCACTTACAAAGGTGGCGTGAAAGTAAATCTGGAACGGCCCTGTATAAAAGCTATGAACAGTTTTCCTTGTTATCTAAAATTTCAGATTGAGATCACAAAATATATGAATACCAGCGAATTGGGTCTTTCAGAAGTCGTTCCATTAACGTCTGACAACCCATTAGCATCTGACAGGTACAAATGCATTCTAACAGAGTATGGTGTTCCACAATATTTGGTCGCCATTATTTGCTTTCAATTTGCCAGACGATTAAAGCGAGATCGCGTGTGCTGTTCTACTTCATTTGCAATTGCAAATACTGTAGGTGGCGCTTCGGATTTTGCCATTTCGTTTCAAATGTATGTCTAATCCTCCACTGGGAAGGAGGATCACGAATTTGTCAGTTCTGTGGGTTTAATGACTGCAGCGATTCCAATTTCCTAACCCGGCTCGATCGAACCACAAAAAAAAAAGAAGTGCTGCCGCATGGAGTCGAGAGAATCTCGAAGCGTTTCGACTGGTAGCCTTAAGGCCCTGTCACATGGGTGACCTCCAGAGTATGTTTGAGAGATCTGAATTGTCATTGAAATTTTGGGAAAACGAGCTTTCAAGATCGCCAGGCGCTATCTTTAAATTCAGATCACGTGCCCGAATGCTCTTGAAAGTACAACGCAACCTTTTGAGCACATTCGAAATCGTAAGCACAATTGAGTTTATTCAAGTTTTTACCACCAGCGCCCGAATCTGTCGTTAATACGACTGACGAAATATTAATTTTCCACGGGAGATGTGGATGTGGTAAAAGTGTTTGATGTAAATCGTCATTGTGTTATCTGTAGCGTTAGTTCCCACGGTTTTCTAGTTTAATTTTTTTGTTATTTATAGTTGTTATTTATAGTTTTTGTTGTTGATAATAGTTTACTATTATTATAATATTAGAAGAGTTATCGCCAACTCTCGTTCGTCTTTATCGTCCGGTCTGTCCCGGGCACAACCCCCATTTTTATGAATATAACCCAGACAATCTTTTTCCCATGCTGTGGCGGAGTTAAGGGGCATGCTTGTCTCTGCCGGCATGTAATTTTCGTTAAACTCAATTGTGCTTACTATTTCGAAAGTGCTCAAGAGGTTGCGTCAGAACATTCGGGCAAGTGATCTGGATTTGAACATACTGACATACTGATTTGAACATACACTGGAATTGAACCCCCCGCCATAGGCCCCAGCCGGGGCTGCTTGTGGGTATATATTGTAATTGTAATAGCGCCTGCGAGCTCAAAAACCCCTCTTTCCCAAATTTTCAATGACAATTGAGATCTCTGAAGCAAGCTAGGAAGGTCAGCCGTGTGACAAGGGTATTAGTGCTAGTGACTGTGGTGGGGGAGAAACCATCAAGGAGACGATTGCATTATTGTCGTGAAACGTTTCCCTATCGTAAATGATGATCGTGTCGCTCTTTTGCAGTCGTTGTTGTTTTGTTTGGCTTTTTACGATTCTCGCTCTGCTCAGCCGATACAAAACGGCATTCATGTGTTGCAGCTGTGCCTTTAATTGATCCTCTTTTTATTACCGAGGGCTATTCCGAAAGCCTGTAAATAAAACAAAAACAACAACAAAATAATGTTTCAAACACAACTTGCAAATACAACAATATACAGCTTGCATAAAAACTGAAATCGAAAAGTAGAATTTAGCTTAATAAAATAAATGCAATTTATGCAGCAACGAAAGTATTGTGATGGTGCAATATTCTCACACTTCAAATTAATTAAATCCTAACTGTGCGAGAACTGTAAACATTTTTTATGGAAAGCGTTCTAAAAGGGTTGCATTTAAGCGCTTTAAGATAAAAAATTTCAATAGCGACCACCTTTACGTTAGTACTCTCAACGTCCTTTTCAACTACGCCTGCCTGACTTTGTACCCCTAAGCAGCGTCAATCACTGGCGCCTCAAAGTCAGGCTTCACAATTTCATACCAATTTTCGTATTCGCGTAATACTAGTATATATCTACGACCATCCCGCTGTGTATTTTCCTGCTCCCCTCCGCATTTCAGCACATCAGATCCAGAGAACATATACTTTCATCCTCCACCATGAGTAGTATTCCCCCTTTTTGTCCACATTCTTATTGCATTCGTACTGATCTTCGCCGTTTCCCCCCTTCCTTCCTTCCTTTCTTCGTCCAATCCTTAGCCTCTTACTTTCACGGCACAAACTTCCCAGCGCGCAAAACTAAATCAGGCGGAAATTGCTGATACAGAAGCAGCAAGAAATTCTTCACCCAAATCCGTCACCACCAGCACCTCGCGGATACGAAAATTTGAAAGTTGAATATATATTTTTGCCTTTGCCTCGATTTTAAATCGCATTTTTTTCCAACCAATCAGCAATTGCATTTATTGAAATTCCGACGCTGTCACTCAACAACTGAGGTGACAAGCACGTTGGCGCCATTTGCATCTGCGGCCCTCTTACTTTTTCTCTACATCTTATTTTTCTGTTTCCTTCTTTTTTTCATCTTCCTCCTCGTCTGTCAAATATGTGCCGTTGGCATTTTATTTAACTGTCAGCGCAATTTACCGAAGTCATTGCCTGGAAAAACAAACACAGGCTTTCACCCCCCCCCACACACTTTCACGACAAATACAGAGTAGTCGGGGTGACGTAAACTCTGTGGTATGAAAACAGACTTTCGAAATTCATACTGTGTACGGGCGTTTTGATGTTGCCGGATGCAAGGGATAAATTCGTGGAAGCAATTTGAGTTGGGTTCGACCGATACACGATGCACGAGTGAATATCGGTATCAGCCGATCAATTACTCACGTTTCCGATCAAACAAATTTAGGAAACCGATGCACCGATGACGTCGCATGTTAGTGAATTTGGGCGCATTCGGGAAATAAATTTGTCGGTCATTTACTGTATGAATATATTTTGTACCAACATTGTTTAATAGTGAATGTACGATTATGTACTGTACATGCACAATTAATTGAATCGCTTTGCGCTTGTATTTCTACCAATAATTACATGTATATATGGTGCATGATAAAAAATTTATGTCAATTTTAAAAATCAGTGAACTGTGAGGCGGCGCCCCTTTGGCGCGCGAGCGGTCGGTTGGGCGTGAGGGGCGCTGGTGTGGCGGCGGCCCAGGGT
>JAQGBY010004874.1:0-15707 GCA_034698785.1 Mycogona germanica | reverse complement strand
ATTATGATGGTGTACTTACGGTATGTTCATTTTTATGCGATTTCATTGAGCCGTTCTGAAATTTTGCTCCGAACACCTAAATCCAATTCTTTGTTTTATAATATAGGATATACATTTTTAGAAAGTAATCGCGATCTCAAAGATTAAATTAATTCTCTCTCATATTCAAACACTCTGGATTGTGAATAAGTGAAACATGTATAAATTAGACGTGGTTAGCGCTAGCCACTCCTCTACGAACAACTTTGTAAAGCGGCATTATTGATCATTGCACGATTGGCTCAATGGAAATGCAAATTATGTTAGGTCCCGGACACACACACACGCGCGACGAAAAGGTATTAGCACGTTAGGGACTTACAATGCCGAGTTATGCATTAACCCAAACAAAATTATATTTCCAAAGAACCCAAACGACGTGCAATGATTGACAATCTACTCTAAATTTTATGCCCGACAACTTTTCAAGCATGATCTTGTCACCGTGACAGACAAACAGCTAATGTGCGTTATAAAACTCAGAGATCTTCCCGAATCTTGCCAAAAGGTCGAAGCTAAAAGAATTAGTAACATTTCAAACTCAAATTCCATGGTCAAGCTTAACCAGTATTCACCAGTACATGTAGTGACATCCCCGTTAGTGCGAAACCCCTCACAACCTATCTGGAAAATCAGATTCTTTCAATTGAATACTTAAAACTATTTATCGTTTTCCATCTGGAACCAGGCCTTAGGAGGAAGAAAAGGGAGAAAAATAAATTAGATACAACTGTATAAAAACGGTTCGACAATGATTCGGGAAAAAGATATCGGCCCAGTACTCGACACAGCCGTCGCGAGCTAAATACTAATTCTCCTCCGCTCAGGTAAACGCCATAGACTAGTCGTAAATAAAAACATGTGGAGTGAATACGGGATGAAGGGCGCTTAAAGATTGCGTGCAATGCTAAAGAACAAGTGGCATTAATATATCAATCGAAAACAGACAATGAATTGAAACTAACAAGGTATTGATGGTTTTGAATTTTAAAAAGTTTGGCGACAATCATGCGCGAGCACCTGAGGTAAATGAACATTACTCGTTTACTCTGTTTAATGTATAACGGGAATGAACAAATTGACCACATTTTACATTAATATTTTTTTAATGAAAATGGTTGAAAACCTGTGCTTCTTGTGTGTACAAATAAGTATAATACAAGCTTGTAGAATGTCAAACTGAGAATAGTCAAATGATTTGTTCACCCTAGATAAAAAAATCATTATAAAGATAATAATTTATTTTCAAATTTAGGAATAACCAATATAACTTTATTTTGTTCTTTTTAAAAAAGCCAAGTGACCTTAAAAACTTTGTCGATTTTTAAATAATTAAATTAAAATTTGTTTGAGTTTGCTTGAACATAAACTGATGCCGGTCCAAGTATTTATTCCAAGTGCCCCAAAACCAATTGTTCAGCGAGACACAACGAAAATGATTGCTCTACAGATAATCGAAGATGATTGATCGATAAGGTAAGGCAACCAAAAAGGCGAAATGCAACATTGAGCGGCGACTTAGGTATAACGAGGTAATGGGAGCCTCCGAAAGACGCTAATGGATCAGAATCTATTCGAATGGACCACGGAGAAACAAGGCGTACACAACAATAATAGCGGGCCATGGAGTTGTAAAACTATTGGCTCATTCAGTTCTTCCACCCCCTTAAGACACAGGGAAGAGAGATAGTTGAGCAAAATTATACACTGTATTTGTTATCAGATATATATTTCAGCACATAGCAATTTGCCTCTTCAGAAATTCCTCAAATCAAGAGGCAAAATAACGATACGCCGACCAAATCATTCGAAACTCTTCAGAAATATCCCGCAGCCATTCACAAAGCAACTCGTGGCCCAAATATCCACCTAATAGTTAGTGTACTCTTTAATAAGAACGTACAAACTAATCTGAACGCAAGTCTCCACCAAGCACTGGTTGAGCTATCGGAAATATTTAAGCAGATTCGACCACAATAAATGCACATAAAATATTTTCTCGTTTTATTAAGTGAAATGTGCTGGAAAATCAATATGCCGCAAATTTCAAATGTTCGAATGCGATAGACCAAAACAAAACAAGAATTCCACGGAGCAAAATTCCATTGTTGATTCGAACTAACCAACTTTAAGTTGGCATTTCCTTATCAACGAAGTTAATTATTGGAACACTTTCTTTTGCAATTTTAAGGCGTTCCCTTATTTCGAAATACAGTCACCAAATACTCTTATTTCATCAAATCATGCCCGATTAAGGCAGGGGATCTCAGGATATTTGACCCCGCCCAGATGCCCACACCATGTGAGCTAATGACGATGGAGGCCGTTTTATTTGGAACAAGCACTTAAATCATTACAAGTTACACGTACCGGCGGCGGGCCGGGGGTGCCCGTTCACATTGTCGTCATACACCTGTCAGAAAAATTGCCGCCAATTGTCATTAAAAGCGAACGGTACAAGATGAATATCTGTCATTATCGCATTGGCTAGGCGCACATTGTATGTGCCAACACTATTATACGTCTACCTACGTTATGCCGTTTGGTTGAAAGGAAACAAACCAGCATTAGTAAGCTTTAAAAAAAAAGTCAAAGAAATAAGAGTTAGTTGTCCAATATTAGGGCTACATTCGAGACGAAAAGTTGCGAATCTTTGTCTCACCTCGACACCAAACTCATCGACCCCAGTGTCCTTTAGCTTCTGGCTCTTAGTTCGAGGATGTGATATACACTACAGTCAATAAAAAATATTTAAAAAAAAACCACATGCACAGACAGCAACGACTGACAGTTATTTAAAAGACGTCGGAGAATAGAAACTACATGGGCAAAAAACCAGGTTAGAAATGCCCTAGAAATATATCCAAGACCGAACATTTAAAATTGCACTCTTTGGCTGGCGTCACCTAATCGATCAACTAAAATGGCACCAAAATACAATAGTAATAATTCGATTACAATGACGAGAATCTTGAAAAAAGGTGATGCCCTATTGAAGTGACACATCATCTCAAAATTTATGGTCTTTGGAAATTTCTTACAGCGCTAATATCCTAGTTACACTGTAAGCATGCTTCAAGTCGTCGTGGCCCAGTTGGTTTAGCGACTGACTGTGGTTTCGGCGGTCCCGGCTTCGATTCCCGGCGAGGGCTCTCGAAAATTTCGATCCCGGGGTACTGGTCGTTCCCTCTCGCATAGTGCTCAAGCACCATGAGGGGGACGTAAGTCCTGTAGTGCGGTTGACTATTGGGGCAAATGTGCTTGAAATTGGGGCAAATTGTCCTTTGAGATCGTGTCTCTCGCGAGCGATACAAATCACGTGCTCGAATCTTATTAAAAGTGGAACGTTCCCTCTCAAGCACAACTGAGATGGAGGAATCGTCCTTCGAGAGCGCCTCGTGTTTTCCTGTGAACGCATGGACGAGCGGCAAGTGCCGATTCTGTTCAATGTCTAAACGCACCTTTTTAAGTATGCTTGGAATAAGCACACTTGGCCCGTTTGGCTAGGGTCTTAAGCATTGGTGCTGTGGGTCGATGTTGTCGTGCAAAACGGCATCGGTATTTCGGCAGCCGCTCGAAGCTGCAGGTGACGGCACGGTTGACCGAGAAAGGAGATCAGAGAGCGAGCGGGAGAGATGTGTGGGCCACGGGGCGCGCGCGTTCCGCGCTCCGGTCACACCCAAAAATCTCGAATTAGTATTGGCGAAGAATGGCCAACAGTGGACACAGAGAAAGAGAGAGAGAGATCGACCGACGTCCATAGGAGTACCCGCTGAGCGCGCGAGACATATGTCAAACGCTGAAATGTGAACGTTTCCTCCTGAGACCAGTGACGGATGCGCGGAGAAAATCAAATGTCAACTGAAACGGAGTTTCGACAATACGAGAAGTCGTCCAAATCTGTCGGCCCTTCTATTTTAGCAACCAAATTTGTTTTTCATTATTTTGGAATAAGAAATCGACAATCGTTTCTGTGTTCCTGGATTGAAGGTTCGTTTATTCGATCCTGGGGTACCGCGGTGAGAATGTGACCTTCGTACAAGTCCTGGATCACGCAGCAGGGGTTCAGATTCGCCTATAGTGTAATCCAAGATAAAATATCCTGTAGGACTACTGTATTACTCATTGCAGATAAATTTCATTAAAAAAAATTAATCATCAGCGTTCACATGGCAGGTAACTAATAACTGAGCAAACACAAAAACAATATTTTGAATTTTTTTTAAATGCTGCAAGTCATCATTATAGCGGTCCCACTTTGCAATGCAATAAGTAATCCAAGAAACAGTTATTAAAAAAAACACATTATGTTTTTTTGTGGCGAATACAATCGATAATCGATAATGATCTTAGAAAAATAATAGAAATATAATGGTCTTGTTCATTGTTAACCCACGTATGGATAACTCCGTACGCTGCAATGCTGTAGTATAAAAATGCCCAACGGCCCCCAACCTCGATAGCGATCGATTGACCAGTGCCAACATCATGCCACGCTTAGTAATTGATAATGATCAAGCGTCACCATTGTACCAGAAACTAATTGCGAACGAGTCAGCGTAACTCAACTAACTCATTCTACTAGATAATTTGCATATCGCGCTCGTAGTATAATTAGCATAATCCGGATCAGGGAAATTTGCATATTTAAACCAGAATTTCAAGAATTTCCATTTCCCGTCTGTATATATCACGTAGACATATGAATATGTGCTTGTTAACCTGCTACCACTTTGCCACAAAAAACGAAAATGAGCCGGAACACGACGTCACTCAAGGCATAACGAGGCCTGCACAAGAATAATGACAAAAGCATTTAGCCCCGGCCCACGAATTATCTTTTTAATTTCCAAGAAGATCGTCTCTCGAGGAATTCCAAATATTTAAATGCATCACCAATGTTTAAAACAGTAGCGGCCTTTCTAAATTTTTGGAAACCTAAGGCAAGAAATGGTTTAGTTGATTGTAACATCTTTATTACGGAGAGATTAAAAACCGATTCAGGAATTACAATAAAATTCGCATGTCTTTCGCGTTATGCTGAAGTAACTTCCAAATATTTTTTAGATATAGACTGTAGATATTTTCAAAATTAAGGGGCTTCTCAACTAAACTCTCATTTCTAGCTTCACATTTGTTAGCGAAAGTAATTTATATTTGCTCTTCCTCCACTAAGTTTGTATTGGTGTCATTGGCTGTGTATATTCGCGCAGCGACTTTCTAGACCTCGACAGTGAGAGGGCCTCGGTTAAACACCTTGTACCCCCGAATGACATAGGCACTGGGAGTTACCCGCACGGACAGCTACACAGGTGCACATGCGAACTCTGAATTTCACCCTGACATTATGCTTCAACATTCTCCCACAATGAATAACTTATTAAAATGCTGTGATTTGTAATGGGGAAATCTGATTACCAGGCTGCAAAGTGAATATTTTAAACTACCTGGTACTAATTGTCTTGTTCATCAATAAAACTTGACGCACAATAAGAGGTACTGAACTGATTTTTCTTGTACGACTTACCGTTTGTAGTAACTTAGTCTAATTTGACTATTAATAAAAATCAGTCCTTTCCTAAAGTAATCCTGTCGTTGGTGTGCGAGCGTGCCCAAAACAATTACGCATTTCAAATTAAAAACATGTACAAGTACATATGTTTTTTTTAATTCACTGAAGTGTATAACATAACAGGAAGATTCTGTACCCCTCTCAGTACTTAGGCACTATTACATTATTTGATACAATTCATAGCGGCATCATCGGTTAATTTACAAACATTCACTCCTCAAAAAATGGGTTAATTGTTCAATTAACAGATAAAACAAAATACAAAAAAGAAATAACTAATAAGACAGGACCGATCAATTTCAAATCTTGCCTGTGATCTCGACTTAAGTGAATACAGGTTAACTTACTGCATTCTCATAAATAGCTGTCGAGGTCAACTTTCGACTGACTCACAGCATGCTGCATGACAGCCAAGACAGCAACAAGACTTACCTATAGGAAAAAGAAAAGAAAAAACTTCATGAGACATTGTCAACACAACAACACACAGCACACCAACAATACAAATGTAACCGAGTTTCACCAGTCACGGTCACGGGCGTTATCTATCGGACGCCATTTTTATTAACCGCAAACTAGGTTTTATTGTATAGTCCCGCCATGCCTAAACATATGTGGCAAGATATATTGCTCAGTTGACTCTCGCCATATCTCAATTCTCCATAAAAACACACATATATTACTGACACTGCGATCGATACGATTCAACGTCGTAAAACGAGTTTCGGTTTTTTGACATTCACGGAATGCCACTGGGCTACTCGATCGGCCTATGTTGGCAACGAGGCTCTACCTGGGCAAAACAGCAAAAACAATTTGAATTTGCCATCATAAAAATACCAATTATTCTCGATGATGGCTGGTCACAGTTGTTGGTCGCGCGCAGACGAAATAACAAAATACAGCCTATTTGAGGGGAAAACACAGACCCAGCAGGGGTCGGTTTTTCACAGTATTTTAGAAACTTCAAAATTCATTGTTCAGATGTTCTTCAAGTGTCAGGCATACAAATACAATGTACCAATAATAATTGATAGGCAATTGATCTTTAAAAATATACACAGATAAAATAACCATTCGTTGGTAATCACACGGATGCAAATCAAACGATTCAATGAAGCAAATCCAGCGGAGGCAATTGGAACTAAATGGAAATGACCTAGACCAAGAGATAAAAGCCCTAAATGGACAGTTGGCGAATTACATTGATTGATTTGCTTCTGGCATAAACGCAATAGCCAAACGCCAAAATATATAGCGTTTTGCGAATAATATTATCAAACATGAAGGATCTCCAGTTCGATAAAATAAGAATTCAAATTGCCAAACTACAGGTAAGGTATTTCTTGTACGAAAAAATATTACACAGACGCAGAAAATGTTATGTCTTTTGGAGGACTCGTCAATCCCACATTTACGTTTTCACCATTATCTTATTCCGAGTTCCCTTTAAGGGTTGGGTCGGTTCTAAATACACAAATAACGTTAAATCACCCACATCGTCAAATGCCATTTGGGTGGCCGACGAATCATAAGTTGTTGGCATTAACCACATGACGTCTTGTATCATGCAAAACATTATAAATATTAAGTGCCGTAGCACGGAGCTTTCTCAGATTTCAAAAGAGATGACCGATGATTGGCTGGCGATCTCGCCTGGGGTTTTTCCTCCGCGAGACGGTGCGCCACCTGACGGCGAAGGCCCACAAGAGAGAGCGAAAACCCGAGCAAAACCAACGCTGTAGGGCCACACCGACATTCCCATCAAGGTGACCGCAACCCCCAGCGCGAAAGACATGACCTTGACAGTGTACCTTGTCAGTGTAGTCTTTAAAAAGAGTTTATTTTTTTATCCATTCCTGATGCCTTCTGTTCGGTTCTGTCCGCTCCATAGGTTCTATACCTGCGGCTCTTCAAATGGTCGAATTGATGCTTTCGTTCGTGGACAGAAATATACGATGATGGTGTGTTCACAAACATCTAGAAGTTCAGTTTCCACTTAACCAAACATATTTTTACATGTGCTGACAGGACAATAAACACAAACTTTGTGCATCGTGGTTTGAACGTGCCGAGCATCCTAATTTCGTTTCGGTTAAATATTTAAATACTTGACATGCGTTATTACGCCAGCCACTTTTTACCCATCCACAAATACGCATCTCTTAAGGCAAGGCTTTATTTTTTAGTTGGTTCAGTTTCCAACTGTCTGCGATTACGATTCGAACACGTACGTCTATTAATTGGAATAAAATGGGGCTAACCAATCATTTAAACGCTTATATTACATTAATACGCCTAAAAAGTTATTCAAATCCTCAATACATTTTCTTCAAACACTTTAACGTGGGGCTAAAGTCTGATTTCTTCAAACGCTTTGAAATAGTCCTGCAAAGTTACATAATATTATACAGCGACCATGCGCGCATGCGTCACACGCTTTTAATTGGCTTTTTCTAACGCTAGTCAAACGCTTTTAAAAGATTCCACAAGTTATTCAAATCCTCAATACATTTTCTTCAAACACTTTAACGTGAGGCTAAAGTATGATTTCTTCAAACGCTTTGAAATAGTCCTGCAAAGTTACATAATATTATAAAGCGACCAAGCGCGCATGCGTCATACGCTTTTAATTGGCTTTTTCTAACGCTAGTCAAACGCTTTTAAAAGATTCCACATCTCCTCCCCCATTCAGCTTGAACGCTTCAAATTGTTTTCTGATTTGTTTTCGCCAATTATGAATGTTTTATCATTTAGAATTTTATAGATAATGCAATGTTATGAAAACTTGAAGTTGTCCTTAGTTTAATTAATCCAAAAACATGATATTTATTAACCCTACACCAGATTCTGTAATTCTGAGATTCGCGAAGGGGCGATGGAAAATTCAAACAGAGTTAAATGGTTCGTGACCAGAAACAATATATCTAACGACCGAGCGTGGCATTGAAATTGTCGTCCCCAATCACGCCGTTCGAGCATTTCAGTCGCAACACACACCATAATAGTACTCGTCGAACAAATGCCTCAACAAACATGTGAAATACATAAAGTACGGTGCGCCGCGCAGAGGTTACCGGAAAGGTGCAACCCGTCAGAATGAAAACCGCATTACCAGCCCCCACACGCGGAATAAAGTGGTCAACCAAATAACGACTAACTGGCGCTGACATCGCATCGGTAAAGACATTCCCGGCAACAACTCTAAAAACACAAAATCGGCAGACTTTATTAGACATGTGTGCACCTCATGCCTATGTTCATCCTGAACACATCGTAAAAACAAAACATAAAACAGGAAGCTGGATTCTTTGGCGAACCTATCAAATATGTCGTAACTAACACGAGAGAGTCAGTCACGATTTAATAATGTGGTTAGTAATGGATGTGACTGATTCAAACTTATGATATAAGCACTTCCAGGACAAGCTATATATAGTCAGAATTTACAAAAGATGTTACAGTATATCAATTTAAATAACAAAAAAATATTTTAAAAGCTAAAATTAAATTTTCATGAATAACATGGCTACAAGGTTAAAATATTTTTCTGGCGATGAGCAACGTTATATATAGGAACAATTATGTTTCGTTCCGGTAATAAACTATTGTTAGTTGCTACGTGTCTGTTCAGCTAGAAATCCGTATCACAGTAATACTTCTAATTTGCATGTGCAGCGACAGAATTTGCTTTAACGTGGGTGTTGCACAATCTTTTTCTAAATCTGGCTTTCCCCCAAGGTACCGTGTAATACCGGTATACGTCAATTATTTGGTGTCCTCCCCACATTTTCAATGCACGCCTATAACACATGTCATTTCAACGAGCCAACCAAAAATGAGTGACATCAGCATCTGACGTCTCGCAAGATTGGAAATCAATCTCTCATTGAAAAGCAATACAAACAACCGTCTCGAAGAATGTTGTATGTATAGAGGTTATGAACCCAAAATATACATCAATATCACCTCCAGATGGCGCCGGAGTCGGGACACTTCGGCATATCAACGATCAGACAAGAACTACCGAGAGGCCATAGCTTTTGGCTAAAAAAGCGAATCAGAGAGAAATGCCATGGTATTTTGGTTGGAATATTTTTTTTTCATACAATCTGCAATTATGCTGAGCGGACCCCGAAAAACACCACAACTGATTTAATTTCCCTCGGCAGCATAATTGACGTGAACTTGATCGCCTATGGAGAGGCACTCATGCGTTTCGCCGTCACGATCACGAACCCCCCCCCCCCCCAACAGTAGTGACCGCCATACCACACACTAGATTGGAATCCTCCTCAGACCCTGGATTTGGACAGCGATGCTTCACCGAATAGTGTGTATATAAATGGACGCCTCACTTATTATAGGCAAAGCTGTACGAAAATAAACCAAAAGAGAACACGCGCACAATTTCAATCGGGATTGAAATTACTCGGTGAAAACGAAAACTGACGTTTTTAGGTTGACGCGGATTTTTGATTGAAATTACTCGGTGAAAACGAAAACTGACGTTTTTAGGTTGACGCGGATTTTTTTTTTAAAATTACAAATTGGAGGAACAAACAAGACAATGGTTCCGAGGGGGATATTACAGCCTCTTCTATAAACAATTTCAAAACTAACATCAGAAAAAAAGCCTAAGAGGCCAAATTTAATCTCGCCATTCATCGCATGATTATTTTTCAGCATTACAGAGATAATGACGGGTAGATAAGTACACGGTGGATGACGTCTGACCATCACAAACGCGAGAGACGCTGGAATCCGCGCACTTGTGCCTCCGCGTGTGGTTCCTCGACTGCCAAATAGTATTTTACCGGCTCCCGCCACCGCAACAGAGTGGGGGCGCTCCACATTGACGATCCGCGGCTGGCTGTGTGCATTGAGCGGGCCAAATGCAGACAGTAAAACCTAAATAATGGACGCACCCTGTCGGAAACGATTACAAATTTTAAATTAAAAGTGGATCTACAGATTCTGGCTGGTCTCGCTCCAAAAAGGGAAATATATCTGCTGGCGATTCAAATTTGCTTCGCGCTGCTATATTTGGAGGACGAACACCTGTCACTCCCCCTGGCGAGGGCGGCGTCATGACAAACCATTTGCCGCTGCGCCGAGTGCGAAAGTCACTTTTTGGTAAACATTTCACGCACACTTCAAAAGAGCAACCTTAAAATTTTATTGAACCTTAAAATGTTTTACGCTTTTACTTTTAGACTCCGGTACAGTGGCTGAATAAAGTGGCATTTGGATTCGGCTAAGTGAAATTTAAAAGTGGTATTTTCAAGATGTCCTTGGGATCTTAAAAAAGTAAGTTGCTCGGATTAACAAACAAGAAGTATTAAAATTGACTGAAGTGCATGCTTGTGTACGAATGATGCTTCAATAAAATTCTAACAAACCATGTATTTCCATAGGAACAAGCACCATTTATTTCTGTCTGATGAGATGTCATACGCAGCAAACAGAATCGTCAAGTGGAAATATCGAAATAAAATTGTCTTCTGAATATAAAGAGCAAACTATAAGTTCAGTCTTAGCTATCATGTGTTCGTTACGCATAATTCGCACACGCAATTCCATATATGTTATGGTGCAAACCGAGGTGGATTTCGGATTTTGGATTTCAGTAACAGGTTCCGCCTCCTTTGTTCAGCCGTAACCCTCTGTAGCTGCAGTCATGCCATGCCCAGCGACATGCCCTACAATTAAGTATCCTCCTCAGTGCACATGATTGCCTGACGACTGGAGATAAATAACAATAGTCTGTGTTTGATCAAATAGCCGGCACCCTGAAATGGCGTAGAAACTTCGAATCGCACCTATGGATACGTGATCTGGAGTGATTACGTGATTATCCGATTCCGATAACACACACTCTGCTCACACGTTGTTTGCGAACCGGGCCAGCATCCACTTTGTCCAGGCTTAAAGCGAGTGTGTTGGTAATGACTTGTTTCCGGGTACTAAATCTCGATCGAAAAAGGTATATTCGTGTCGTCGGTTATAGCCAAGTGTCCCTACATTTTGTCCAATTATTCTGGCTTGCCTGTCAAGAGACATATCTCGTCTTCGGATAGGCTGGAATCCGTGCTTGCTTTGTTTCGGCAAATGGAGGCGATCTACCGGCTAAGTGGACAACGGTCTGGACTCGCTTTTATTTTAGGCATGACGTAGTGTTGAGCTCAGTCCATTTCTATATTTACGGTGACTTTCTTTTTTAATTCGCTGAACTGTATATCACAACAAGAAGATTCTGTACCCCTCTCAGTGCTTAGGACACTATGTGAGAGGCACATTTTCACCAGTACCCCGGGATCGAATAATCGAGAGCCCGCGCCGGGAATCGAACCCGGGACCGCCGAACCACAGTCCGTCGCTAAACCAACTGCGCTACGACGGGTCGTACTTTTAGATCTCGTTACAGACAATGTACAAGTACACCACCCTCATTGATCCTCCTTTTCCTGAGACTCGTCTAAAATGAGAGCAACTTTGCTGCTATCACTTAACCGAGCAAGGAAAAAATAAATAGAACAATCCTGAAAAATTGATTTCACGGTTATTTAATCAGAAGAGCGTCAAAGGTACCGGTAAACAAACACCGTATAGCCTTAGTTTTCACGGTGGCCTTTGCGGTTGCAGCCACACGTTAAAAAGCGCTTCATTGCGATTCTTAATTTTTTTTTAACCGATGTCCATAACCATAATTGCTAAATACTCCTGCAAACATGGTGCTATTCTCGTACATGTAGCTCCAATTGTCTTGATTCGAGGTTAATGACCTGGTACAAACAAAACACACAAAAAGGAGTGATTCACTCATGACGTCCCATTCGCGCGTCATGCCTTGTTATCGTAATGTGGGCAGAAAGATTTGTATGCTCTTAGTGTCGACCAAGAACATACAAATGTTGGATAGACTTGTGAGAAGCACTAAAAAGCAGTTTTTATGTAATCGGTTCCTGTATTCAGTAGCGTGGCAAATGCAAGAAATTATCAAGGATCTCGTAATCACCTGTAATTGGAGCTGCAGAAATAATTATGCAAATTTCCCCCAAACTCGTCTGTCGAGCGCCCACTCTTCGTCTATTTAAAAAATATATATTTTTCGTTTTATTACGAACGTTATTTTCCGAAAAAGGGTGTGTATATCTATTACAGGATAAGTGTGAACCCATAAATTGGCGTCGGCTTGTGCTTGTCACCGTTGGCGGCGTTTTCTTCTCTATAGTTAACCTAAGAATGTGCAGTGGCCAATTACGTTAGCCGATCGTCATTAATCGGGTTTAACCTCCTGAGACCCAATTCTAAACAGACAGGATTAACTGGACACTGTTGATAGGCAAACGTGCCTCCCATTTCTGATTTTAACCCGCTTATAGAACGGGTAGCTTCTAATTTTTAAACCTACTCGTGTGATGCCATATCCAAGTTGTACTGCGTTAATTTGATTGTAAATCAATTGTTTCAAGGAAATAGTTTAAGAATATCTCGACTCGAGAGAATAGTAACATGACTGGGAAGGTTGATTTGCTTTTATTTAGCCGAGTGACCAGCGCAATGACCGGCGATACAACCTCAAAAGTAAAAAGAGATTGAATGCTTAAAGATCGAGGCGTTGATATCTCGATGACATGCTTTGGAAAACTCGAAAAATTAATTGACGATAATATTTAAATTAGCTCATCCAATTTTCCAACCGGCCACAACCGCACACAAATCTCGGCCGAAAGATTGATCGTCACTAATTGATTGCTTATAGAGATTGGTCGAGGGACTCAACCAGGTCGATTTTTATAATGGGCTAAACAGACTGTCGGGGAGGGGGATGAATTGCAACCAGACACCCAACGTAAATATAGATTTGCGTCATATTACGGAGCGACTCTCCAGCCACCGCCTTTTGGTATATAAATCGTTGGCAGCTCGTTTGCCACGGCAGACGGTGTTTGAAAAACTCCTGCAATTATATATCGCGTGGCCTCCCCAACACCACCACTATTCACCTGAGGCCAGCAACACGAAATGCTATTCTGAATCTAAAAATCTGTAATTTTTATAATAATTTTTTATGTGGATGGGTTAACCAGTTTCGTCCGGTTTCGCTTCAAAAAGCATAAACAGTTCCGTCAATTTCGGTAATAGTATGTGGTATGGTGTGCTTGATTGGAACTGTTATCTGGTGTGCTTGGTTGTCATAAAACAAACAATATAGCGCTGTTTTGTTTATTGCCAGGTCCGACGAATGCAAATAGCGGCGTCTTCAATCATTATATACTTTTGTGTTATTCCGATTATTTATTAGAAACACTAATTATGGTTGATGACAAATCTTGTCAATAATGGGCTGGCTTTCCAATAACTTCTTAATACAGTGAAAATGAAAAGTAGCACGAAGATTGAAACCGCTTGCAATGAATCGACATTCAATACATTGACTTCAACGACAATAAACCAATATAGGCGTATTTTATTTAGCAGGTTACTTAGGATATGCACGGATACACTTGATAAGTTCAACCTAAATAATTATGTATGCATGACTCAAAATATGAGTGCCGGCCGCGTCCCGAAGCTTTTTACGTGTAAGACCAGAGCTTGACATGTTTATGATTTTAATTATCCCAAGAAATTTACATTTCAGTTGTAAATCTTTCTATCGGCTGTTACGATGATATCACATTCGAATCAGGCCGCCATTAATTACGGCCAATATGAGTTATGATAATTAGCCAAAGTCGACTAATTCAGACAGCCTCTGCCAGACAACAGATATCTTGCGTTGAATGAAACGTCACGTCATGTAGACCGGTGTGAATTTCGTTTCAACTTTACTCGATCAAGTCTCGACCTCATTGGTCGATCGTGTCGACTGGTCTTCTCGGTATGTCAAAACGAGACAAGATCGAATAGGGTAAAGATAAATAAAAAATCAAAATATCTCCAGCATATTTTGAACCTACGAATTCGTAAAAAAAACTTTCCATTTATATTGGCTCTATCTGATGCCTTTAATTAAAACTAAACTTTATTTTCAAAAACACAGCCAGTATGTCTTTCATCCAATGAACGAAAAAAATAAAAACATCAATCGTTTTTTGGGTAGTAAAAAAAATGTCCTTGCTTTCGTAATTCATGGAGCTGCACATACTCTGATCACAATGAGTTAAACACCGTGAATCCGAACTGTGACCTACACCGAAATAAATAAAATTCAGACGCCAAATGTGGATATACTTCGTGCACCCACCACTAACGCTCGAGTAAGAAAACTCCAAAATTAAACCTGGTACTTTTGCTGCTGGGAAAATATGTTCTCGCTACCTGGGCTAGAAGAGATACTATTAAAGCCATGTGCCTAAGTATTGGTAGTGAAAAGAGTAGGGAACTTGTACCATAGGCGCACCAGTATACGAGCCGAGTGTACACGGGGTCTGAGGAGGAGGTGAAATATTTTTGGTTTTTGTTACGATAGTGCACGCTTTTAAAAACTTGAGATATTTTCGCTGTCCCAACGCGAGTAATGCACACGTCTGTATAATTAAACCGAACTTGCGATTGGCCAGCCCGATCTGTGGCCGAACACAAAATGACAGTCTGGTTTTCCCCCAAGTACAAGCAAAATTGGCGAGCTAGGCGCTGGAGGTTGCTCGATCGCCATATTGTGCATTTTTAAACACGTTCCCGCGTAGAGAGAGAGGCAGAGCGATATGTATCGGTTTTCGTTTTTATCGCCGACTCTCGCCTATATAGCGCACCTGTCAATACCTGACGACGCCCACTGCCCACTTTTAGTTAGGAGCCTAATTCGGGTTTTCGTGGATTTTGCGCTTGCACGACACAAGGTTGCCGCGCGGTCGAAAGTTGAGCGCCATCGACAGGGCGATTGATTCAATTTGCTTCATCACAGAAAATTTGAGACTTTCATCAAAGTTCATTGAAAATTATGGCGCTTACACATTACACATGTACACAAACTGTATCTATATATATAAAAATGAAAATATCTTTGTAGTTTTGTTTGTGGTTTTGTTTGTGTGCATGTTCTTTATGCATTCCTAAACCATTCATCCGATCACTATGAAATTTTGGG
>JAQGBY010004873.1:0-15708 GCA_034698785.1 Mycogona germanica | reverse complement strand
TGAAGCGAAAGGGAGATTATCCAAAATTTGGTAACGCTTTTTTTATTATGTTATATTGAAAATAGAGATCCGTCGCTAGCGAATTATAATGATTTAGTAAATGTATGTTCATTTTTATGCGATTTCATTGAGCCGTTCGGCAGAAAATCTCCGGACACGAAAATCGAAATCTCCGTTTTATAATATAGGATAGTTATGCGATTATTTTATTTGAAGTGTTTGTCGCCGACTCTGTTCGTCTTTTGTCATGTCCGACGCTGTCCCGGGCACAACTTGCTATTTATCATTAAGCACTTTCAGTTTTAGAATAGCACACATCGGAAATTGAAACGCTTTCTTTTCAGCCTAAATGGACAAGCGATGTAGTTGATGAAAAGATAAAAAGGCCTCTCCATCCAGTATTCGTTCCAACGTGATTCCTCAGTTGCTCCACATTCCGACGAGTCACGTCGTTTCCTAGTCGTCGTACAGCTCCGGTTTCGTAACAGAAAAAAAAGTGTCGGGGGGAAAAACTGTGGCACATATGTCACACAAGTCACCTGAATGAATCTGGGACGTGCCTATGTGGACAAGACGCTTGTAGTTCTCCCCGTAAACTAGTCGTATATATCGTCGCGGGCGGACTGAATTATGCAAAAGAACGAATCCGCTCTGAGCTTCGGGACTCTTGGCAACACGACACTGACACCGTCGTCATGAAACACCGGATTTTTGGGTCCCATTCTCATTTACTCGAGTTGATCTGTAGGCGCTGGACCGAAAGGATGTCGCCTGGAACCCTTAAAAAAAGTTAAAAAAATACGATACATGGACACATTCGACGAATTTATGTGACAAGAGGCTTTGTGGAAAGATCTAAACCAAATTTCAAACTATTTTGCCTAATCTGGTCTCACTGGTTTGGGACGCCTCCAACAGAAGCCGACTAATGTCAGCTACCTTTCCACCAGTATTTATTTCTTCATTTAAAAAAAAAACTAAAACTAAACCCACAAGTCAACCCCACATTGCAGGGACTACTTCTATTGCCATTTCTCCTCTTCTTAGGTCGTCTCCAAATTAAAAAAAGGATCATTTCTTGGCACCTAGTCATCCGGGCGGCCAACTTTAACTATCCAGCGATCATATCAGGTGCACATAGTTGGCAAAGAGTCGCGCATTTTATTCTTATTCGTCGCGGGACGCGCACAAATTGGCTCACTGAAAGTGGCGCAATTAAATTCTTGGCACGACCTCCTTCCTAACATATCAACTCTATGTACAGGAGACCGTTGTACAGAGTGTATAGTATATACATTACACCGTACATGGTACACACGATATATTTTACAAGTCTGGCGAATCCATAACCTTTTCTGACGTTCCAGTGATGCCAGGGAACAAATAGGAGAAGTTGGGATGGCATTTCTCAACATTTGAAAGGCGTGTCCTCATTAACACAAATGACAACCCATCACAGAGCCAGCTCGTCAGGAACTCCAAGTGACACTCAAAAATGAAAATTAAATCAGCGATTCAAGAAACTGCATACTCGACTACTTTTTTTAAACAATGGGGGAGGGAATATCAACCTGCACAGATTCTCTCACATTTAATCGGTTAACCACCTAAATTTATGATTTACTGACCGTCGGGGTTCGAATCCACAATTCCTTGGTTTACAGCAGACGTTCTAACCACAACGCGATTAAACAGATATTAATTTCAATTTCGAAAAACACAACGGATTTGAAGATTTCTACACCGAAGTGCAACGCGTCCAACAATTTCGAAGGACATCGAAACCTACACGTAGCTTTATTGCTCGTCCAATTTCATTTCATTTCATTTCAAAATGTGGGACACGGGGAGGGAGGGTGGCGGTGGTGGTTACGACATTCGGGCCAAAATTAAAACCGTTCTCATGATGTCCGTTGTGGCGAGAGAGTGCTCACGGGGTTGGCGGTGGACACGAATGTTCGCGCGACGATGATGCATCCAAACGATAATAACCGCATAATGGCTTTTTTTTTTTTTTTGGAAGGTAGGCCATATCTTCCGCCGGTCACCGGTGTGTCCTTTCCCTGTGAGCGATTTTTAGTAACATCGGCGAGCTCGGCTGAGAAAAATCTACGATAACGGGACAACCCCGAGAAACAAGAACATAAAACATGAAAGCTACACAATTTCGAACCCGAACACTTGTGCTGTTAACGCTCACGTACACATACAACGAGGGGGTCCGCTCAGAAAAGAAACTAGACTTCCGGCACAACTACGACGAATCAGGATTTCAAAAATTATTTTGGTCATGACAGATGGAATCCAGAACAACAGAGTGACTAAGAAAAGGGCGAAGCACTTCGTCGTCTCAAAAAGGCGAATACATGAATACAAAACAATCAGACAATACAGTAACCAACGTCTCAAACTTGACCAATAAAAACTTCAAAAATATCCGACATTGTTTAAAGTCTGTGATCCGGGCATTTACCATTTTCAGAACGCGGTTGCTAAGCTAATATTCACCTCAGCCGCGATATCAGGGTGCCACATCTTGGCCTTTCGTTTAAAAACCACTTAATGGTTACAAGCAGCGTTCACCAAAAATCAACCTCAAACCGACAATAAGAAGGGGTGTTTCTAGCTGTACCAAACCCCTTTTCCATCCCTCTAGTTTTTTTTCTTCTGACATCAACAAAACGGTTCATTGGATTCGACAAAACACATTGCAAAACCAGTTAAAGTTAGTTACAGTTAGAGACTGAAAAAAAAATCAGGTCTGTTCCAAATGGTGTGAGCTCGCGACTACATGTAGAGAGGTTAGAAAAGAGTGGGATTCGACAAAACAGACACACTATTATTTGTAAGACGTGTAAGTTGGGAATGCGATAACAGAGTCTAAAGCCAACACTTTTAGAAAGTTCACTTGCTCGAAAGACAGAAATTAGGTACATGACGTACGCTCGTATACATGTCTGCGCCATTAATTATATTTTCGGGGACTCCGTTGTGTTCAGCGGTTTCCCGACATCACAGTAAAATTTAATTTGGGAAACGAGAAACAATTAGTTTAGTCGTTCACGTTTAGCTAAATCACAAATACCAGCCGAGAGACTTTCGACGAAAACCAAGACTCTGGTGGTGTGAGTCTTGATCCATCGACAAACCGAGAAACTGACGAGCATGTGGACAACAAAATGTCAATTTCAGACACAGACAGAATTTGTCAGTGATAAAATATGAATGAAATACGAAGACTACACTGCTGCCCCTGATTGTATTCAAAGTCGGCAATCACACAGCACTTCCGAGGTGCCGCCATCTAGTGCACGCGGGTCGCAGCTCTCCTTCTATTCAATCAGCCTCGCGTCACTGCCATGTGTGATTGCCCTCGCATGGGGGCAGCATCGAGCCACATGTTCAAATAAGGCAATGGCGGCCACGACGGCGCCACACATCGGAGGATCGTGCAAGTTTGCGGCATGCAGATTCCGCCGTGGCGTTCCAGTAGAGCCCGACCCGTAATCAAAACCGCGATCCTATATACGGAGCGGCGACGCGCCCGGGGCGGAAAAAAAATATAGAACCTAAGCCAGGCACAAAGTATTTTCGAACAACAAGACCACAAATCTCCTGGCCGACTAGACACAGACTGTTAGCCACATTCCTGAGTCCGCGAGTGGGGGAGGAGGAGGAGGAGGAGGGAGAAAGAGAGGGGGAGGGTAATGATGACGATGATGAAGAGGAGGAAGTCGTATAACAACAACCGGATGACGCGACAGCAGGAGCGGGGGGAAGGGGGGCTAAAATAAAATACGGAAGCACCCACTAAAAAACTATTTGTAAACCCGGGGTGGTTTATTTCTGGCCAACGGGGGTCCCCGAAACCCGCGTGTGTGTACACACTCGGTTGTACTCGTTACAACAGCAATTATACGCAGTCAGTTGCAGACAAGGGCCAATGTCGCCTCCGTCTATGACGTCGATTGGTGTCCTCTGGTGGCGTCACGACGTATATACAAAACCGAGCACCCTGATTTATGGGAGACAGATTGGGAAATAAAAGTAGCCGGAAACGACAAGACGATGACCGGAAATGTTCGCGCGTGGGTGGGGACAACACGGAACTCAAAATAGGAGGTCGGGGTGACTTAAGATAAATTTCAACACCCAGGACAAGAAAGTTGTGGATTTTCTTAAGACAATACGACGAATCAATAGCATGCATCACCCCACCAAAGCGTTTCTGTTTCAGAATAGTCGCAGAACAAATAAGATTTCAATCCGACCTACACAAACGAAATACACTTTTTTTTGGATGTCCCCAAATTGAGCACGAGTCACAATTTTTCTTTTATGACAAGTCTGTTGCCCTCTTCAAATCATTCCCCCCAAAGATGTCCTCCTACCAGTGCTAGACGTTCCATAGGAAGAAGAGAAGAGAGAAAAAAATACAGAAATTAAATTTCATCCGTTTGGCGCCACTCTACCCTCAGGACATCCCCGGTCTCTTCTCCACCCCACCCCCCTCTCGACAAATGTAGAAGCGGGAGAAAAAAAAAGTAGAAGATAAAAATAATAATAATCGCCACCCCTTACGGAAGAACTTGACTGAAGTGGCGAGGTCTTTAACCCCTCCGTCTTGCGCTCCCGCAAAGCACCAGCATCTCACAGAAAACTCCGCAAGGCAAAAGCAAAATGGCCATACCAGAAGCACTACAGAAACAGCTAGGCACAAAAATCAAAGAGGACAGAACGCGTAGAATAAAGGAGTCCTACAAGGTTTCATCAGTTGCTCACTGGAGGTGTTGAGATCTTCAACTCGAGAACTAGTGTGGCGCTCCGAGTGTCGCCAATAATGATGGACAACGTGTACGGTAGGCGCCTTAGGTGGGCACTACCCTACAAAGCGACACAGGTAGGGCTGTCGTAAAAATGTGTACAAGTTGAAACAGCAATTAAGTGATAAAAGGAACTTCAACAAGGTCGACAGTGAGCTGCGACGGTTTACAGAATAGGCCGATCGGTAGTCTATGCCATCTTCCAAAATCTTTGGAAGCATTCATAAAATATATAGAAATACTTCGTGCGTACGCAGAAGTATCAGCAAAAAAAATGCCAGCTGGTGAAATCAGATTAAAAAAGTAAACCAGCAATAATTTGAAATTCACAAGTTTAACATTTGGTCAAAACCGGAATAGGCTGCAAACTAACTGAATCATCGCCTTAAAATAACCACACACGAAAAATATGTAAAACGTCGACGACGAGCTAACGAGACTTCATTAATAAAAATAATATTCCCATAATCAAACATCATTACCATTTTTAAATCAAAATTTCAAATAAATCTCAAAACACCTTCATTTGCCACCTTCATTATACACGTCAGGTCGGGATGAATTACAGCAATTTAAAACTAGAAAAACAACATTTTATTCGGCTCGTTAGATCAGTGCATTTCTCCTTAATTGTGTCGCAAGAAAAAAAAACAAAAAATTACCAACTCGAATTTCACGGAAAACCGGGCTATTTGCCGCCTACTTAAACAAAAACAACCCCGCTAAACGACGTTAAAAGTCGTAATTCGAAAACTGACATGTACAGGAAGAACATACCAACCGAAAACCCAAATATTTACACTTCACGAATCGGACGAATCAAGATTTAACTGGTAAAACTTGACTTTTAATGACAGTGGAATTTCCTTAAACTCGCCTGTCGACAAATGAGGAATTTTAAAGGAGTTCTAACGTTCTTTTTTCTCTCCTTAGACTAAATTTAAAGAGTGTTCTTATTCTCCCTCCCACAAAAATTCGTTAAATATCAGAACATATGGGCTATTTGAAATCCGCTAAACTGGGTGTACACAATGTAATTCATAGTTAGATTTTCACAGAGAACAAGCGCATGTATACATGGTATCATCCGTCAACTAGAATGAATCTTAACAATTCACATCCACTTTAACCACCAACGCCCACGCAAATTCATAATGAAACCAGTCAGTCTGTAGCCGATACAACACCAACTTGTTATGTATTGAATATGAAAATATTGAATGAGGTCAGTAAATACAGATATGGCGGCAGTCGCGACACTTGTTCAGTGTACGAGTTGCCGAGGCCATCAATGAAATTCAGTGGGACAGGAAGTTGCACAACGCAGCCCCCTAACTGTTCTGCGCGAGCGCCATCTATTTATCATCACCATAATAATAAAAAATTCCCAATAACCTAATAAACTGTGAAAAAAATTAAATTCTTCGCTTTGTTGGTATAAGAATGATAAGGCGGCAATAAGGTGATCTATAACAATAAACAATGGAGTGGCGACTCAACCAACCACCAACGTCGTCTGACACGAGTACAACAATATAAAAATCACATTTATGAGTTCGAAATCAACAGATACAAGCAGCGCCCGATCATCAATCAAAAAGTTGGGGCAATGACAGGCGATATTGATTTCACGAGAATGACTGTCAATCAATGAAAGAACGCCCCCGTGTCTCCGTTGTCAATTGCCCAACTATCTTCTCTCAATATTTTACAACCCCCACACCCAAGTCTGCACTTTGTCTATCAACTCCAAATAAAACAACTATCGATAACACCCCGAACCATCGATGCAACGAACGGCATCGGATGCCAAAATGAAAACCGCCAAACAAAGAGTATGAAAAACGCTAGCATAGGACACCCAAAAATTAGTTCTGCACAGAACCAATCACTGGTCAGGGGGAGGTCTCAGTAACACGTTATTGCGTCACCAATGGGACCCCCCGCCCGGAACGACACCAGCGACCTCCAACGTATAAAACGCGTGATCGGCGTCACAGAACGACGGGAAGCATGCGGTCAGGGTGGGTACACAAAGCGCCCCCTGCCGGCACAACGGCGCCGGCTGGATTTAGGTAACACTCGACCGAAGAAAGATATCGGTAATAGTAGAATAAGTCGCGTCGACAATATTTCCAAATAGGTCATAGCCGTGATGCCACGCGCGCGTCACTACATACCGAAATATTTCCAATATTTTTAGGAAAAGACCAATAGTCACTTCTAATGATGTTGGGGCTGAACAAATTTTGATTTATTCATGAACAACAATTACGCAAGGTGTCTCGACGAGGACAGATCCCCCCTCGATGGTGGCGCCATCTAGTTGCGCAACCCGTGACAGCACGGCGTCAAAAAGATTAAAAGGGTTGGACCCCTCCGAGGGCGGCGGCGGGAGGTGATGGTCGCGGACCGGCCGCCAGACGGCAGCCTAAACTCCCCCGCATCAAAGAAGACGCCATTCACAGAACCACTGAGCCTTAAGGAATTCACTTTCTGTAATCCGCCGATGTCTTGCGATGTGTTGCGTGACGCCACAATCCGGCAGCAACAGGATGCTCGTCGAGTTGCAAAAACAAAAATTCTCGAAAGACAATCGCTCGATTGTCGCGTCCTCCAAGTCGGACGGCGGCGGCGACGATGACGACGATGGCCGTGGGAGTGTCAAGCACACGCCACGAGGTTGAAGGTTATCCTCACTTGGTTGCGCGCTCTCCAGTTTGTCTACCACTGGTAACATCAAAAATGGTTAATTATCTCTGTAATTTTAATATAATATTTCGAAAATGTCCAGGAATAAAAAATGGAAACAGAATGCCAAGTTGTGGCAGAAACAATTAGTAATAATTATTTCAATTAAAACAATTTAGAAAATATATTTTCAATAACTAAAATTATAACATTTTGTGAGAAATTAATTGACAGACCTAATTTCTAGCCCATTGCATCTTTTTTATGGGCATAAAATACAAATTCTTACAACAAAGACTAACAAATTAATTTCATATTATTGAATGAAGCAGATTTATCTTCCTCAATAACCAATTTAAATAATTTAATTTAAATTAAAATAATCCATTCTGATGGATTAAAAGCGTCTTTTACTATCTGGCATTATTAGACTAGGGTTTTTCAAAATAATATTACTATCTAGTTCGTTTATATAATCCATTTTGATTTCATTTTCTGAAAAACTACATTTTCAAATCTTTATTTTGTTATTTGTTTACAATAATCACAAATCGAAAGTCGACTATTTCTGTCTTGAAATATTTCCTATCGTGATCTATGGGGTCCACGTCACGTACAACACTCGTCAATTGTGACAACCGTCAGATATGGGTTAGGTGGCTGTGCCGTCCTGCGTGTGAGTTTAGTGAGTTAGGTTAGGTTATTTAAATTAGTAAATATATGTAAGGTAAGTTAGATAAAGTAAATACAAGGTTATATTTTGTAAGTTTCACGAAGCATTTGAGGCGAGGAGTAAATCCACGTCTCGACAAAGGTGAGTATCCCAAATCTGACAGTTATCATAACTGACAGATGTCGTGCGTAACAGCCATAACCATTCTTCGCGCGTCCATCCACGAGACAATTACACAAAATACATGTGCAGTGTGGATATGGAGAACGTCAGAAATACCGAAAAAAAGAAAGGGCACCAACCGCCACCTCTTCTCAGTTGGCCGTCACAGAATATCGGGGGCGGCCGTGATTTCCTGTCGTCACGACAATGTGACGTCGCGTGACGTCACGTGTTGCCACTGATTAAATCACGCAAACACAAATCGGAACACGTTCGAGTGGGGGGGGGGGGGGGCGAGGGAAGTTTGTCAAGGCGGTCGGCAAAATCGTGCTCCGATTGCGGCAGCGCCATCAACGGAACCGCGCGGGGTGACCCTCAAACCGGCGTCAGACGGCGCCGTTGTCACCAGAAAACTTTCCATTACAAAATACGGACACGCAAAAAAACAAAACATACATACATGCAAACCAAACACGATTACGGATGGCGAGAATATAATTATTTGAAAGAAATCAGCAGGCTGAAGGGCACGGATCTGACAGGGGGATACACGGACGCATGAATGGGAGACCTTGTTTCATGGTTTTGGTACATGGCGATCCCCCGCTCGACTCGCTCTCGGTTGGGGTGACACAACAACACAACCATGTGGAAAAGTTTATTTCTGATGCCGGAGATTGACTGGTCGCGAAATTAGCTGACGAGGACTGGTATGGAATATTTTTGGTCGATCGATGTGGTGGACTTTTGGACCTCCAAACTGAAAGGCCGCCAAGTTTTCTAAACAATCAACCAGGTTGACGCTTTGAATAGCGTCATCGTACCTCATGCATCAAATGGATGGATGGGGTCAGAGACAGAGAGAAAGAGCCCAGGACTAAATCTGCAGCAACTACGAGAGGCAGTACTCGATCAGATAGCTTTTTACTCGTATCTAAAGGGTTACCAGAGGTCGGAAACGACTTGGACGGCACATAACACGATCATCGATATATATGTACAGAAAGTTAAACGATTTGAAACCGATATTCCTGACCAAGAGCTTGTAAATAGAAAAATAAGATGGTAATTGAGGACTGCGACGGAAATAGGAAAGCCGAACGTCAATTGGCGAACTTCAGAAATCATAAGTTATATTAATAAATTATCATTAAAAAAGAACGGATATCAGAAAATGTTTTTTATTTACAATAGTAAATTGTATAAGTCTAAATCACTCCTCGGTCTAATATTTTTCCTGAAACTAATGGTTCGGTCTTCTTTCCTAAACTACAATTCGGAACGCCCAAATTTAATTGACGTCGGTAATGCAGCAGCATAACCTGTTCTCGGGAAATTTGAATAAAATATGTTGATTAACACCTGTGATAAGTTTCAAGGGAATCAGTCAGCATTTCGCGAAGATGAAAATGTCGTGATGTTGACTTCCATTTTAATGAACCACACTGTACCTATTCTTATACTGCACCACTACGCGTTTAAGCACTTGGAATTGAAATTCTGAAATTTGATTTAAAATTTTTATTTTCTAGTGTATACATAATTAAAGTAATTTAAAACATTATGCTTGCAGCTTTACGTATGAATTTATATCAGATAAGTGAGATATTATATGGCACTTCAAATCACTTTTTGACTATCGTCATCTAGATTTGAAATTGGCAGCATTTAGTAGTCGTTGTCTAAGCACAAAAATAAACAAAACTGTTTAAAAAAATATTTAAAACAGTTCTATCCGCTGAAATGGAAATTTAAGCAAGTTCTTCCACTTTAAACTCAGTTCTTTCGTTTGCTCTTTTGACATGAAAAAATCCCTCTAGTCTTGCATTTCCTTGGACGTCATTATGCGAAGTGAAGACGGTGTAGTGGGTGGCAGGCTGGCATCGACGACCACCCCGACGTGCGCAGACTGACGCCGGCGCCGCCGCCGCAGGAGGGCGCGGAGCGGGTCGTCACGAAGGCCAAACCCTCATCCACCATCAGCCATCAGCGTGGCCGCGGCGACGCCATACGGCACGCACTCACACTACTACATATGCGCTACGACACTCTGAAGGATCACGAGCCGATGTTCAAGGACCCGACCCCGGGACAAAAAAAAAACTGACAGTGCCACCACCACCGCCAACGTGGACGCTCCTCCTCCCGAGACACAGTGTCCGCGAAGGTGACAACATATACACCGAATGACAGCGGCCTTTTAAAAAAATATTTAACATTTTTTAAAACTTCACACTGTACACACACTCACAGCCAGCCGTTATATGTCCAATGGACAAACAGATTCGAACTCGCAACCCTTCGATCCGAAGGTCTTAATTAAACATTGAAAAATTGTCGCTCACTAAGGTTACTGTGTCCTATATAATAAAACTGTGCTTGACCAGTGCATTGTGTGATTGCCTCGCAACACGGGACAGCAACACGCACGCCCGCCACCAGAGGCAGCACCAACCAGACCCATTCCCCATACTCTGCTACGTCGTTTCGAGACCTCTTTTCCCACCGACATATGTGTATCGTCAGTGACGTCAGCACTTTCTTTATACTTCCCGTTCCTAAGGAAGTCGCGTGTAGACAATTCTCTCGCCCGAAAAATTGTAAAAGACTCGACCGGGAATTGAAACCGTGATCACGGCCCTCCACTTGTTCTTGTGATTGGCTGAAGCACTAGCACTCACATACTCAATCTTAAACGCACAGTGCGCTTATTCCACAAAACTGGCTTTTTAAAACAATCCAATGCAGGAATTGAAAAAAAAAATTAAATTGAACCGCCAGAAATTTTTTATGACTTTCTTTCCATCTTTCCAATTTGAAAAAGGATTTTGAAGATGAGATTTTGGAAATCGTGAGCCCATTTAGTTGGAGAGGAAGGTCCAAGGAAGCTTCGGACGAAGCGATAGTGATCTTATAGACCGCATCAAAAGAAGCCGACAGTCAACATTGGAAATTCTCGGAAATCTCTTGCAATAAATCCAAGCAATCGCATTTAGAATTTTATTTAAAGATCATTAAAAGACTGCTCGTTATTTTAACAAATGACTGCTAACATAATTCGAGGTTAACTTGTGCACCATTTTCCAGATAAGAGAAAGTACCAATAATGAAAAAAGAGAAAAACCGGTCTCAATAATCCTTTTATAAAAAGGAAATTCTATCGCAAAATTAATTGATAACGACAATTAATACGAACATTTTGGAACGACATATTTCGAATTTTACGACGTTAGATATTCTATTACCATAATTTCCAAATTAATGACACCATGTTCCGAAGAAAAAAAGGAATTTTAAGCAACCATGTTTAGCAAAACGACCACTTAAAAATTGGCTCCAAACAGATTGTCAGGTCGGAATTTATATGAAATAGAATTTTTATCGGACCACTTTTCTTTCCCCAGACAAAATCAGCTCGATTAATTGAATAGCCATAGTTCTGGAGCTACGACGGCATTCGCCTTGTTCAAACAGAGCATCTATTTCCAACGTCACAAGTGGTAAAAAGCATTCCACGTTTTAAATGGATGGAAAAATACTGCGGTCTGCATTTATAAACATTCGAAAGTTGTTCTCTCTGGAATTTCTACATTCGCTTTTTAACCAGAACGAGCGAACTAGCACATTCCCATTCGCCAACTACATTTGCACAAAAGGAGCCTCCTGAGGCCCGTCGTTCGACTTCGAAAAATTCGACGATGAAAAGAGACGAGACACGTCAAACGGCTCTCAATGTCACGAATTCCGACACCCGACCCTCTAAGATTCTAGATCTTAACACTTCGTTGGTGCTAGCCATGGTTAAACTCTGTTTCTGTGGTCTCCTAAGTGGACTCGCAAACTCTGGCAACATTTTGAATGGAAATTTCCCCCCCCCCTTTCGTACGGCGACAACGGAACGACTGTAACACAAAGTAGTGGCGTTGTCAAACACATTCGCTACAATGGCAGACGTGTCAAAAATAAAATCATAAATTTTGGTAAGGATAAAAAAATACGTTTATCTAGCCATCACCCGAACCGGAGCGAACCAGAACTTCGGTGAACAAACCAAAACAGGACTGTGGTGTGGCAATGTTATTCACCATAATAAGAACACCAATTTTTCCATTCGAAATTTCCGAAGATGCTTCGAGATAACATTGCGTCACGCTATTTGCTGTCCGAAAAGACCTCGAAACCTCGAGTAATGTTTAACAGCACATAATCATGTAGTTACAGTAAATACCACGCAGTGATTTGACTAAAACCAATTGCAAGTGGTTGCGACACCATGAAAGTGAAAGATGTTCTGCAACAGCGGGCTAAGACAATTTAAAAATTCACTACCAGTCGACACGACATGTTAAATAAACGATCCACGTACAGCAACTCGTTACGCCAAAACGAGACATTGACCACCATCAAATGTACTTTCCTTTCTGGTGTGACTTTCCTCACACCACTCTTGGATGGGTGGCGAAGGAAAGGGGTGACTTTGGTTGAGGTGAGGCTGTGTTCAGGGGATTCCTGATTTTCTAATCAACAATCGAATAAATCTCGACGCGGGGGACAGGCCGGCCCGTATACAGGATGGCGACGGAGATCGACCTGCGGCCAGCTATCAGCCGGGCCAAGGTTGGCGACGGTCTCCAACACAACACTTTCCGGCGACGTCCTGTCCTGTCCTAGACGACGACGACTGTCCAGTCGAGCGGACGAGAGAACGCAGATTTCTCTTTTACTTCTCGCGGTGAAACGTGACAGATTCGTCGGCGTGACGAGAATACAAATTACGTGCGGAAAAAAATTCATGGCTGTCCTCAAATACAGGTGAACCCGTTGACCAATGCGTTCCCGCCACATTGAACCGCCATTACATAGTACGATATGACTGACCAAGTGCCTATCTCCACTAATTAATTTCTACCCAGAACGAGATTGGAAACCAAGAGCGAAAAGTCCTCAAGAAGCACAGAATGAGATTATTTAAAAATTGTTTGGTTCACTTCAGACGTCTTTAACGGCGAATCAATTTAAAATCCATTCATTCTAATTTCTTGGGTAGTGACGAAAGTGTTAGGCGAGTTCATAGATTTGTGTTTGTGTTTCGCAAACCCTTAATTTCTTAATTTTTCCAGAAGATCAGAAGTAACCGTTGTTTATCCACGATCTTGTTGCCGAATCTCGCTTGCAGTCCAAGCAATTATCCTAAATTTTTTAAAAATCAATTTAAGTCTCACTGATTTGTAGCGCACACATCAGGATCCCCCCGACATATGGCGGAGGCCCCGGTGCTCAACCGAGCAAATCAACGTCAACACAACCGCTTTGTCAACACCAGCGCGTCAACAGCGACTGACTTTTATTTACCTTCCCGCCCCCTAGTGGCCGGCCGCCCTCCGCAAATCGCTCCCTCCCCCGTCCACTAACAATTAGCAGTCGTCAAATATTTTCAGACTCCACACACACATGCATGGGGGACTCGCGCAATAAATGACGAGTCATTGAACAGTGAGCGGCAGAACCTAATTAAGTAATTGTGGGGTTGCTGAAAGGCGCTTCCTTGTAGGTACATGGCACATGGATGTCTTTGGCGCCCGGTTTCCGTATGGACTGCTCGCACCATAGCATTTGGACTGCCGATTGTCGGCGCTGTCAAGTGGCCAGGGTGCTCATATTCCAGACTTGTTCCATTCCAGACGCGTTGGGAATGAATAGAAGCAGAAATAAATTTGTCGATACGTTCTGGCATTCTTGAAACCCGGGCTTGATTAGGTACCTGAATCTTCCTCCTAGACTCATGAGGAAAGATGAGACAATGAATTTTGTTTAGCCGAGATCCTGAACCACGTACAAATTATTAATATGGTTTTAATTTGAACCTTAACAAACCTCCCAGAAAAGTGACCCCGTTTGGACAAGTGGCCTCAAGAGAGCCCATCAAGTTTAGGTGCAATTAAAAACGTGTAGGCACCCCCCCCCCCCTCGACTAGAACGAATACACGGCATTGGATTATTGTTGCTACACAGTGAAAGGTCTGTGTTGTAGGGTGAAGGTTGCAGCCAAACCTTTTAATCACATTTTTATAATGGGTCGGTCGAACGCAGCAGCTATAATTACACGACCAACACACACACCAAAAAGTGAAACCAACAGTGATTTACAACTGCCATTTCATTAAAAAAAAACTATTAAGTGCCATCAAGCAAAAACTGAAAATGACAGCGGGTGAACAGAAAAAATATCACAGCATGGATGAAGCGAGAACGTGGACAGTCATCTGTCAAAACAACACGCAGGTGGCGCTGTCGTCGCTGGCTAAAAGAGGTCATGATACTCCGAACAACCATGGCTTCAAATCCGCCGCACCTCGGCCCTTACAATCCCATACAAAAATCTTAACCCCAATGAAAAATACCATAAAAGAATTTTCGCGAGTGCATGCCAATGGGCGAGTTGAGTGCAGGGATCCGGTTCGGAGTGACAACGCACCCACCCGAACTAAAAACAGGAAACAAAGATTTGAAGATGCCACCGACTGAGAATGACGATCACACAAATAAATAGTTCTTAATTTCAGGTCGGCTCGTTGCTTAAAACCGTCGAACATTTATTTTATCCAGATTGGGAGAGCATCTTTTAAGTTCGTACTTTTAGAATAACAATTTAAAAAATAATTTCCAAATTCAAAAAGGGATGCTAACTTTATTTCCATGTATACTTATAAAACTTGTACTTGCATTCGCGGTTTCGATTCCAACAGACGTCTACCTTCGGAATTTTTGGGACGAGAGAAATTACTTCGCAACCAACTCTTCTTTCAGAATGGAAGTAAAACGTGACCCGTGCCTGGAAGACATCAGGACACGGTTAAATATCCCTATCCTGGGCAGCCCATGTTACGCACAATTACCAGTTTGCCCCTGGAGGGGGGCTTTTGGTCCTGGAAAGGTGGTAAGCCTACTCAACAAACATTTAAAAATACATGCATTGTTTACAGTATTCTCGCAAAAATATATTTAGACAATTTCCGAATTATTGGGCATCAATTTTGGACTATCGCCAACATCCGAAATGCACCATACAGGTCTGTATCGGAGGTCTTGACTGAGGTCAAGACTCTAATGGTAATTTGCGATCAGAATTTGCAAACATAAATTAAGGAAAACACGAAAAAATATTTCGGGCCGAGCTCGCATGACTAATTTTAATTAATCCAACGTGAAATTAATATTCTCGGAATTTAATCGACAACTTCTTGAGGAAAAAACTCTTTGAGATCATTTTAACTCTTTAACATTTAAATTAAATGATTTCCAACTAGTTAACGATGCAAATAACTGGTTGAAATAATGTCCAATAGTAAAAGACACTTT